>JZKD02S0505186.1:195064-209577 GCA_000966675.3 Picea glauca | reverse complement strand
AAATTGCCAGGTCCTTCCTTTATTATTATCCAGCAAATGAAGGGATACAACCTACAGCAAAACCCGTTGTAACTTCCTCTTCTTTCTCTCATAGTATCCTCTCTCAGAATACAATCTTCACCATCAACCATAGCCGCAATACATTTCCCTCATAAAAGAGGGTTGCCTTCTAGGGCAAAAAACCCTAACATAATCTCTACCGTTAGATTTGCGAACTTATAATGAACGGTCTAGATTTACAATGAAATTACAATATACTTTTATAAGGCAATTTTTGCTTCAGGGGCTTCGCCCCCGAACCCCCGTTGGGGGCCCTCTTGCCCCCAGACCCCCCAGCCGGGGGGATAGGCCCCCCGGATCTCGCAGAGGGGGTACCCCCCCTCTGCACTCCCCCGCGTGGAAGAGTGTACATACTTCTGGCGTGTAAATACTTCATGGGGTATAAACACGTCTGAAAGTAAAAGACCTATAAATCAGGAAGATAATCAGGCTCCACAACCAACAAGTGGCATGGGGTCAATATTTGTGGGTCAAGGGTGAGGAACAAAAGATGGTTTTTTGTTATGCGAAAAAACAACTTGTTGGGATTCTTTGGCACATTTAGTAGCTTCCAACCAAGTTTGAGGGCGAGCCATGAGGACTTGGGCTCAAATTTCACCGTTTAGGTCACTCATAAAGCATTCCTGGAAGAATGCATTTTCCATGCCCTTCGTTCTGAATGGACAAATGCTCAAAGAACACATATGTCTTCCACTATGCCTAAGTGTTTCAACTTGGTCAAATGTCCTAAATAGTGGGTGTCAGTGTTAAAGAGTTCATAGATATCTGCAACAAACTAGGTCCATGCAATATAATTTGGGTCCATGCAATATACCCCCGATGTGCATTTTTATGCCATTGACACCTTTTCCAACATTCATGATCCGGATAGAGAAAAACATAACAAAGTTCAACCAACTCATTGGTAATGCCATGCAGAGAGAAATAATGCTCCATTTGAGTGACCCAACCCATGGGGTCGGAGCCATCAAATTTATTGACCTCAACTCAAGGAAGACGAGGGTCATGATGAAAGGAGTTGGATTGAAAAATCATAGAATGGGAGGAATCAACACCATCTAAGTGGGATGGTTGGTACAAGGAGGAAGGGCCCTAGGGGAGGTTCAACAACTAGTTGAAAACATGCTGGAGGGTGGAATATTCTCCCATGAATTTGACATCCATGGCGTCAAATTGTTGTTGGACTTGGGTCTCAAATTTTTCAATGTGGGAATTGGCGGAAGAAATATCAGAAGTGACTTGCTGGAGGGATTCCTTGGTATGATTGATGGAAGCTTGCAGGTCTTGTTTGCGAGTGGTGGCCATTTGGATATGAGGGGTGCTTGTTGGGGGAAATGGGTGGGTGGGACCACAAAAAATAAGGACTTATAAGTGATAGTTACCACAATGATTAGAGAAAAAAGGGGAATATAATGTGAGAGGTGGAAAATAGGGGCACCAGGAAGGGGTTCGGGTCCACTGAAAAAAAACTTGAAAATGAAAGGTACCATTGCGATCAGGGCGAGGATTGGAATCCAATGGGATAGGTCCTGAATAAGGGTGCCAGCGGGACCACTATACTCTTTTTTTTACTACTCTTGTAGAGTTATACCCCGATCTGAATAATACTACAGTGGTGAAATGGATAAATTCATAACAGGAAGAAATGCATAGGAATTTTGCAAACCGAATGCAGGAGGCAAGGTTGCACAAAAAGAGATCTTGTCTGTTCCTTTTTTGCTTTGTTTCTGTCCCAAAGGTTAGGGTGTTTAGGGTTTCTATAGACAAGGTTTTCCCTGTGATATAGCTCTCTAATATACGTGTGGGTTCGAATGGTAGTACTTGGCCCAATATCTCAGGGCACCAACTAAGGAGGCTAGATCGTACCCTTAGCCATACTACCCAATTACCCAGGTACTAGATAGTATATTCCCGAGTGTTGTTCTTGGTGGCACTATAACAGTCAAGCGACCAATTGGTTTGTCTATGGAGGGCTTCAGGATATATAGGCTGATCCGTATACATTGTTTGTCTAATCTGATACCACTCGAAGGGGTACCAACAAGGGTTACAAGGGTGGCCAACAATGTGTGCTTAAATACCACTTGTAGTTCCTGCATGTATGCTTCCCCGACCACGGATTTATGTGCTGAGCGACAAATCTTTGTAGCTTTAAGACACCGGAATATGTCTCTACCCTGAAAAAAAATAACCCACAATTTTCTTCCAAGGAAAGTGCTCCAATACCACTTGTAAGGTACCAAATCTATTATAATAGAAGAAAAACAAAAATATTGCAGAAAATAATAGTGGAACAACATAGTATATGAAACCACAACACCAAAATAATACCTTTATTGATAGGAAACAATGTTCACTTGCCTCTTCGAGGGGGAAAACTCCAGCAGAGTAATGCTCCATTACAATAATTCTCAAGAAAAAAACTTCTCATGCCTCCTAATCTTATTTATACTAATTCTATCTTCTAAAGAACCTTCTAGCGAAAGATCTTTCTAGAAGCAAAAGATTCTATTGGGTCTTCGTACATTGATTTGTTCTCATTTATTAAATAGGCCTTACAAACTAATGTCGACCTTTATTACATGAAAAATATATTATTCTACCTACATGAGGGGTTAGGGAGGTTAGGTCCTTAACGTAATGCATGCATGAAATAAGTGTACATATTTGTTTGAAACAACAAGCTCATTGAACATTATCTATTCATCAAGTCAAAACAAATATATTGGAAGACTAATGTGATGCAAAGTCATAAAATTCACAAAAAGATAAATATTTCAAATGAGCAATATAACCTTACAGTGATGGAAATGACACCATGTAATATGGAAAATTTTCATAGCTGAAACATCACATACACTAGATTGCTTTTCCTCCAAAATATCCTAAGGGATTATTCTTATTAAAATCTCAGAAGTAGTTCCAAAATTTACAAAAATTTAGAGCCACCTCAAAATGGTTCTCTTGGGAGTATATAGCCAATGAGTTGCGACTACTTCTTGTGACTTCTTGTCTTCTCATTGGTAGTCACAACTCTTGGACTTGCCTAATTTTCCTATTCCTACTTTGTACATAAACATTGGAACTAAAAAATAAATATCACGCACATCCCTCAATTTTGTCCTTGAAGTATGCAGCCCATACTTCATGATAGTTATAAACACTAATTAATCTCCTAAAGAGTATGTCTTCTAATGTAACCTTGTACATAGATACATCTTGGGATAGCGCTCCCATGTCTTTTCTAATGTTTTTTTTTTTTTTTTTTCTGGTGAAATAAACAACTGGGCTAGGCTCATACTTTTGTGACACGAGGTCAATTCTGACCTCTACCACTATAGCCTCCAAGTGTAATATCACATGCCCCAAGCACAACACACGGGTAAGTCGAGGCTTCAATCTAGTGACCTCACATAATAGAGTGCCTTAATATGTCACTCCATCACTGATTACTATACACCTCGAGGGATTGTCATTTTTTAATGTTACTAGAAATGAAGCAATGTATTCCTTCAAAACAGCTTGGGTAACCCTTTGTGCCATTCCCATGGATATTATCCTCGAGTGCAATTTGGATATGAGATCTATAATAATTTCTTAAGTTGGCCTTGGTTTCCATATATCTCCAATATTCGGTAATATGCGTCTATCTATTAGCCTCTCCACTACTATATGGATGCACTTGAAGTAGTTTATTGAATTAAAAATGTCCTTTTTGAGTTCCTTCCCTCTTTTCTGGCACTTCGAAAGGGATACATAGTTCAATTAATTTTCCTTCTTGGTCATCCTAAGAAGAAAAACTAATTATTTTCCTAAAGAGTAGGTATTATAAAGTAACCTCGTACATAGCTAGATCTTGGGAAAGAGTTCCCATGTCATTTTTTAATTTTACTAGAATGGAACTAAGAAAATTGTGATCTTTAGATGGGGTAGCAAAGTATTCCTTCAACAAAAATTGGGTAACCCTTTGTGCCATTCCCATAGATATTGTCCTTAAGTGCAAGTTGGATATGAGATATGTAACAATTTCTTAAGTTGGCCTTGGTTTCCCTAGATATTCAATATTGGGTAATATGCATCTATCTATTAGCCTCTCTACCACTATATGGATGCACTTGAAGTAGTCTATTGAATTCAAAATGTATTTTTCGAGTTCCTTCCCTCTTTTCTGACACTTTGAAAGGGATACATAGTTCAATTTATTTTCCTTCTCGGTCATCCTGGGAATAAACACTAATTATTCTCCTAAAGAGTAGGTATTATAATGTAACCTTGTACATATCTACATCTTGGGACAAAGTTTCCATGTCATTTTTTAACGTTATTAGAACGGAACTGAGAAAATTGTTATCTTTAGATGGGGTAGCAAAGTATTCCTTCAACACAACTTGGATAACCCTTTGTGCCATTCCCATGGATATTATCCTTAAGTGCAAGTTGGATACGAGATATGTAACAATTTCTTAAGTTGGCCTTGGTTTCCCCAGATCTCAAATATTGGGTAATCTGAATCTATCTATTATCCTCTCTACTACTATATGGATGCACTTGAAGCAATTAATTGAATTCAAAATGTCCTTTTTGAGTTCCTTCCTTCTTTACTGACACTTCAAAAGGGCTACATAGTTCAACTTATTTTCCTTCTCGGTCATCCTAGGAAGATCTTGTGGTGCGTTTGGATTTTCTTCTAGCCATTTCTTCAAAATTGTCTTTTCTTATGAAGAATCCTTCAAATTCTGTAGTTTTGTTCTTGACCTTCTCTACCATTGCTAGTAGTTGCGTGGAAAAATCCTGTAAATATTTAAGGTTAGAATAAAGTTGTTTCATTGTGGCATTTATTTATTCTTGTGCTTAAGTGCTTGTTACTCTAAATTCAAGAACACTGACCTTATATCCCTTATAATACCTCACTTTTTATTCTAGGCTCTTTACTTTGGATTTATATCTTCAATTTCATTAGCCATGTATATGAGGTTTTGTTCAGAGGCTTGGGTGAATGACAGTCCTACTGAATCTATGGATATGGGATCTTCATCATGAATGTTTTCGACTATTGGTGTCTCTATGGTGACTGTGAGTGCAAGAGCACCAACAAAGGGAAGACTCCTTATAGTTTGCTTCATGATATTTCCCCGGACCTTATCAAATATGAAAGAGTCAATATTTTCCATTCTTCTAGCCTTGAAGGGTGTAAATTATCCCATTCCTTATTCCCACAAAGGAAAATTACCTCTAGTCAAGGGTGTGCTAGAAGAAGTCTCAGGTGGTATGGTTCCATGGGATCAATGTGTTGGGATTCCTCCTCAGTTTTATTCTCTTCTTCCTCCTTCTTCCTCTTTCTTCTTCCTTTATGCTTCTACTATTGTTGCTTGTTGATGTTTGAGAACCTCAACTTCCTTTGCTATTTTCTCTTTTTCTATTGTTGTTGCTTTTCTTGCCTCTTCTTGAAGTAAATTTTCCCCATGTTGAGAGCTATCTCTCATTTTGAAAATGAATTCATCATAGTTGGTGGATCTCTTATTAATTTCTTCATACTTCCATGTTTCATATTCGTAATCCCACCTATAGTTGTAGACCTGAAAATGCTTGTTGACAATCTTAAGGGGATTGTGCCCTGGAATATTTATGGGCTAAAATGAAAATTTACTGAAGTGTCAACCTCAGCTTGTGCCTCCTTGGCATCTTTTAAACTCTAGGATCCCAAGTAGAAGGGCAGTGGTGTCCATGTCATTTTTTAATATTTGGAGAGCATTTCTCCCACTCCATGCACTATAATATGATATGCTACTTCTTACAGGGCCAACTTATCAAGAATAAATTTTGGGAATATGTGAGGAGGTTTGGTTGCACCGTATATTTTGATGTAAGTTTTGTTCTCCAACACAAAACAATCCCCATTTTTTCTAATTGATTGGATTTCCTTTTCCGACATACATGTTTCTAGAGCACATAATAACAATTGAAATAAAGGAATTAGGAAATTATCACATATCTTGTGATAGTGAGTATGATACTTGTGCTCCCATAGTTATAAGAAATATATATGGATGGGAGGATTTCTTAACTGCCACTACTATCCCTTTCCTAGAAAGGCATGCACCATACATACCACATCCAAAAAATATGAAGACATATGAAACTTTGGAAACTGATACATTTTCTTCTGGAGTGGGAGAGAGAATATTCACCTAGTTTAAAATATGGTTAGTCAATGTAAATATTCTATGCATTAAGGGGAATCATGTTTCCTTGAATTCTCTAGCATCAAATTCTCTATATAGCCTATAAATTAAAGTTTCTACCATCTGGTATGGATGCCTCAACATCCTAGTGGGATAGACATTGGATTTCCTAGTGATGAATTGTTTATTTGGAACCCACTAGTTCTTCATCACCTCTATAACATATAGGGGAAATTGTAGCATCCAATCTTCTATAACTTCAATCTCTTTAATGGGGATCTTGTAACATGTACGTAGGACTGCTGATTTGAATGAGGAGATGGATTTTCCTTCCTTGTATCTAATTATTTTGTTATCCACGTCTGCTTGGAAGATGATCCATGAGACTTCTTCGGTGCACGAAAATAAAGGATGCTTGAGAAACTATCTTGTGAAGTCTCAAGTGCCTAATCATGTGGTATATGCCTAGGTCTTGGTCACCTTCTGGTAACTCAAGGTAGGTCTCATGTTTGAACATTTGATATATCTCCCCCCATTGGTATGATACATATTTATCACTAATGAAAATGGTGTCATCAAGGATGGAGCCTGGAGCCCTGGTTCGTGTTTCCTCTTCTTCCTTGTCTGATGCAATTTCAATAACTAGATCCTTTCCACTTATTATCCTATAAGTTTCCATGGTTTTTCCTATAATCCACCCATGTCAACAATAGAAAAAATTAACATAGTTAGTACCCTTGAGAAATGAAAATGTAAAAGTGGAGGAGTTATTTTCTAGGAGAGTATCTTATCTATTGATTCCAAGTGAATTAAGAATTATGGTTGAGTAGATAACATGGTAGAGTCTAGGTAAATAAAATTTTCACAATGTTCAAAAGGTGATATCGAGGTAAAAAAAAGTAAGCTTCACTGAATGATGTTTATTTTCCTTTGAAATTGATGGCTCCGACTTGAACCAACTTGAATTTTCCATTTGGTGGGGGAGGGGCCTTTTTTGAAACAAGTCCTGTGGTAGGCTCCACTCAAGATTTAGAGTGCACTTTCTAAGTGACACCTTATGATTGATACCCAAAAAGTACTAGAAAATCTATGGGTGCAATAGTCAAGCCATGAGTGGTTAAACCAAAAGGGGACATATAGGGTTTAGTAGGGGATTTGTTGAGAGTTTGGGAATTTCAGAAATAGCCTCCAACACATATGGAGAAATGGTAATTTCAAAGTGAGAGTGGGGATGTTTCCAACATCAAAGGGGTTTTGAGATACCCAAATGGTTGCACCCTGAGGATCTTATGAAAAGGAGAGGAGATGTGAACATTTAGATTTGTGGGATATGGTGAAAGGAGAATTGATCTATAAACTACCATGGATATTCCATTGGAATAATTCATAACAATAGATCTTAAACTATTATGAAATATTAGATTATGCAAATTATTTCCTTAGATACCATATTAGTTATTACTAACTTATTGCTCATATTTATGAAAATAACTGAATATGAAAAGGAAAGAAAAAGTAAAAATATACGCACCATCCACACAATTGAACACAAGATGTATCCCGAGAAGCCTAATATGGGAGAAAACCCAGCTAGAAGGTAAGACCTATGCTCTTTTCTCTTTTCTTTAGCTATGGAAAGTAAGTACAAATAAATAGGCACTCAGTATGGAGTTTCCTTTGACACTGTGGCCTAAATGAATGCTATAGAATCTGCTACCTCCTTTGTTATTCTATCAAAATACCACTTTATAGATGCTTTGATAAACTATGGAACAAAGTAAAATAAAAAAGAATGGAACCTCTTATCCTCCTAGTGGCTCTATATTTAACATATCCCAATAGCCATTTAGGGTTAGGGTTTTGAATTCCAACCTTCAATTAGTGATAAGGTTTGCACCTTCTAGAACATTATTGAAAAATACACATGTGGCTAGCCCCAAATATTTGAGTAATGGGGGATGATGTGGAATCCACTCGTACCATGGTGGTCAACACGATAGGTCAACTTGTGGGAGGCATAACTTTCTCATAAGAACTTCGGCTGAGGTGATTCTTGCATTGTTGGAAAGTTCTAGGTGTGTAGAATGTGGAATCTTACTCCAAAGTATATTTTGGACCAAAAAATGCCATTTTATGCCTCAAAATTGATATGTTATATTTCAAACTATTTTTTACCCTAATTGTCCAAATTGGGACCTGCCACTAAAATGGCTTTGCAAGCTAATTCCTTTGATTTTTTCCATCAAGAAAGTACCAAGATAGAGAAAAATTATACAATGATCCAATCCAGCTCAATAATGGAACATGTTTCTTTTATACACCTATTATTCATATTAGCATACCCCTCCCCTTTTCTCCCCTGTTCTTTTTAAGTAAAATTACATCAAGACTAGGTGAATAGGGTGCTTACCTATCAAGAGATGATTGGTCATTTGATGAGGTGGATTGCATGGTAGAGGAAAAAGTATGAGAGATATGGTTTCTTCCTAGTACAATGGAAAAGGTGCAATGAGAAATGGTGTAGTGAAAAGGGGAGAACGAGGTTTTGTAATTCCAACATGACTGTTGGTGTGCATTTCAAAAACTTTTTCAAAAGTCAAATCAATGTATCATAGTGCAAATAAATTGTTTGAGGAACACAATAACGCACTTGTCACTAAGGAATATTTTCTTTGAAAGCGATGTATCTCATGAAAAAAATAAATCTTTGTGCGATATGTCACACCTTGAAAAGATTATTTGTAGAGATGTGTCATGAAGGAAAATAATTATTGGAGCGATGTGTCACTCAACAAAAAAATTGTTTGTGTGATACCTTTCTCTCAAGAAATATTATTGGGAGCGTCATGTCGCCGAGAAGAAAAATATCTAGTGGCGATATGTCACTAAAAAGGAAAATTATTTGGAGTGATGTGACACTGAAAATAAAATATATTTGAAGTGATGTGTTATGCAAGAAGAATGATTAGTGTGATATGTTGTGTAGTAGAAAAATTGTGAGTGTGATATTGTGAGGATAGGGAGAATTTTTGAACTTTGTCATGGGTGAAGAATTTTCGAGAAGGTGAAATGTTGTGACTTCTGTGTCTCAAGAAATAAATTTTCTTGGCGAAATGACCTTTGTCACCAAAGATAAATTTTCTTGGCAAAATGTGTTATGTCGTCAAAAATAAATTGTGGGTGTGAAAGAGGCTAGCACGCAAATTGCAAGGAAAAAATCGGGGTAATTAGTGGTCAATTAGGGTAATTATGAGTCATTTAGGATAAATTATGGGGTATTTAGGGGTTAATTAGTGGTAATTAGGGGTCATCTAGGGATAATTATTGGTTAATTGGGGGTAACTAGTGGGTAATTAAGGGTAACTAAGGGTTAATTATGGGGTAACCAGGGATTCAATTCTCATGACATTTAGGGGTGGTTTTAAAAAAAAATGCCCCTCAAAATAGCTTTACGAGCAATGTTTTGAAAACTACCCCTAAAAGTCATGAGAATTAAAGTTTTTGAGCATTTTGTGAAATAATTTTTTGAAAACTACCACTAGAAGTCACAAGAGACAAATGTTTGGAGGTGGTTTAGAATAAAATGCCCCTAAAATTCATCAGAATTGAATTTTTGGAGGTAATTTATAAAAAAAACACCAAAACTTCAATTCTCATGACTTTTGGGGGTGATTTCTTACAAATTGTCTACACAACTACTTCCTCATGACTTATAGGGGCATTTTTCCTGTAAAAACAAATTTAGGGGTGTTTTTTTGAAAAATACCCCTAAAATTCATGAGAATTGAAGTTTTGAAGGCAATTTGTAAAAAACCACCTCCAAAACTTCAATTGCCATGACTTTTGGGAACAGTTTTAAAAAAACTCCTTGAAATCCCTTAATTTTTTTAGAAACAATTATAGCAAGACCATTGTAAGCCTAAACCATCAATACTTCTGTTAAATACCATGTTCCTATAAGACTATACATGGAGATACGGACTGTAACATCACAAAAGTTTCCAACTATGTTTACGTGATTAAAAATCGCTAATTTGAATTTTATAAATATTGTAGTAAATGATTGTACAAACATTCTTCTTAACTAGAAGCCTCCATGAACTATTAACCATGAAAAAACATCCCACCTTTGATTTATTAGTTTGATTTATTAGAGTTTGGAACATGGTAGCTTCACGGAGAGAAAATTAGATACAATTCCTTGAAAGTACACAAGCAAAGCATTCCTTGTTGATTTTTCATCCCTATATTTAGATAGTTGTGCATACACTCTAAACCCAAAACATGAATAAACGTTTTTTGAGTCCACTCCAACATCGATATTTGTTTTTAGAGAAGTTTCTGGTAGTTTTATAGGAGTGATTTCTTTGAGTAGGAATTTGTTGAATAAAGAAAATACTTCGAGATACTTCACGATAATCTCTATGACGTTTTCTCAATCTTTCCAACAAAAACCGAAATGATAATGTTCCATTTTCAACATACCATTGATAAAACAATCCCAATCACCTATGCATTTTGAGAGAAAAAAAAAAAAGGCATTATTAAGAAAAGGAAGGAGACATTGACTTGATCAGAGTTTTCAATTGTATCTCCCACAAATATTTGTTTTCTAATCTCGAAGAAAATTTTCATGGAATAACAATTGTATCCCCACAAAGATGAGATTTATATAACCAAAGCACAATTTCCCCATGCTCCCTGCTTATCTGTTAAAAGTCAATCTTACAAGTGCAAACTAAAAGAAAACAAAGTGTTACATGTGTTGGGATGCAAAACCCCATTCCCTACTTATTTGATAAAAGTCAATCTTACAAGTGCAAACTAAAAGAAAAAAAGTGTTACATGTATTGGGATGCAAAAGGAAAAGACAATTTTTATGTTCTTCTTCTATAAAAATAAATAAATCTAGAAGTAAAAATAGAAATGCGGTTTTACTCTTATGACAAAAATCTAGAAATAAAAATTAAAAATGCAATTTTACTAGGAAAATAGGTAATATACCTAATGACCATGATATCATGTAAACCACAATGGAAAATGAACACTCCATGACACACTAAATCAATGTACATTCACCACAACATTCAATGCACACTGAATGTCCAATGTGTTCAAGATTCGGTGTGTTAAAGTCATGGCATTGCCACAACTACTAGACCAATTTCCAAGGCCAATGTACTTGACAATCCAATCACAACACTAAAAATCAATCATTTCAAAGCTCAGATTAATACCATATTTCTTAACCTTTGTCAGCTCTCCCTGTTTTGTTTCCCTCCCATATGGACTTCTTAATACGTCGAGGCCGTCATTCTATGTCCTTGTATTGATATAATAATATTCAATATTTATCCTTATGAAATGATTATAAACAAGTACATATTATATATATATGGTTAAGAATATGTGTTTTCTCTTTGGAGGCTATAGGTTCAAATTCAGTGGAGGTTAAGGTATGTATACCTCCGTATAATTTAGCAATTAAATTGCTGGGTGGAGAGGGTCTCTTGTCCCACAAACAAGGGGGTCTTATACACCAATTTGGTGTCTCACTTGGTCATGACCTTAAAATTAGATTATATATACACACTATGGATTAAGTTAATTGTGCAGTAAATATAAATCTTTGTTCAATATTTTTTTTAATAAGTTTTGTATATATTTTCCTTTTTTCAATTTGAAATTATATATTTAAATTATAAAATTTGTAATATATATATATATATTTGTTTGTTAGTTTGTCCGTGACATGTGGAACTAACCTGTGGCTAAGAACCGTGACTAAGCCGTCAAAATCATCCGGGGATCGCACTTGGCCTGAGCCACATCAACCCTTAACATGGATGGATTTTTTGTCCCCGTAAGTCTCGAACCGATAACCTTAACATCACAGAGTGCCTTAACAACACACTCTGTCACCAACTGTCCTACACCTCGGAGACATAAAATTTGTAATATTAAAATGTATGAATAAAAGTAAAAATTTAAGAATTAATTTCAATTAAAAAAATCCTTAATAAATAGATAAATTCATTTTTTTTATAATTCCAATTTTTTAAAATAAAGTAACCTTTTACTTTAATTTAAAACATTTTTAAATTTAAATTATTTTAAAATTCTTAAAAACTAATTTATTACACAATTTAAAAGATTCCGTACTTATAATTGAAAATATAAATATATTTAATAAATTTATTTATTACACAATTTAAAAGATCCCATGATTATAATTGAAGATATAAATATAAGTAATAAATTTTTAAATGGTAAACTATTCAATGTAGATAATATTATATATTTTTAGAAAGATTTGAAACGACACTTCAATACCAAAGAAGTGCATAATTTTTATCCTTATTCAAATAAAACTATATTCTTAACAAATATTTTATAAAAAATGATTTTTTTTTATGTCAATATAAACTAAATTTTTTCACTTAATGGGTTTAATTGTTTTGTAATCGAGTAACTATTATTGCCCATTGTGCTTATGCTTGGGGCCTAGGGAATGTTATTAACAGCTTGAATGAGCCCTATGTCCTTTGGAAATGCATTAAGCTTACACAATCAAAGGAAATTAGGGGGTTAACTATCTCGGTGAATTTATGCTAGTGATCAAGGTTATTATCAAACCAAATATTATTGGGAATAATGTATTCATTGGTCTAATATCTCGTTCCCTGTTGAGTTTGAGAATCATAGTGTGTACCACATTAAGCAAGAGTATAATTTTTAAGCGTATCGTTAAGAAAAGTTTGGTTCTATTTTTAAAGAAGATGAAATATTAATTGTAACACCCCTATTTTTAACCCCCACGAATTATAATGTAATTATACAAGTGATTTAGGTTGGTGAGTCGATGTGTTTGGGACGAAGAATCTGTATTAGTTTAATGTGGATGGAGGGCGAATGGTATATTATATGCAATGAAATAATTAATAAAAGAGTAATCGTTGGCTGGGATATGAAAGGGATGAAGAACAATGGGGGGCTATGATTCCACAAGAGAGAGGGGGTCCAACTAAGAATTGTTCATGAGCATTAATCCAACCCACATTCCAAAAATTATTATATTTGTGTATAACCTTCTATTTGTTGTTGAGTGTTTCCAAATCCAATCATTTAACTCATGTAAGAGGGTGGGTGTGAGTGGTCACATCTCATAGTTATTGGGGATCATGGGTTAAAGTAAAATTATCTTGGGAAAGAGTGTAAGTCAAGTCAAGCAAGCAAGCAAGGGAGAAGAAGAGAAATTTGTATGTAGAATAGAGACAAGTTTTTACATGGAGATTTTGGGAAGCAAAAGAGGATCTGAGTGATGGCAAGATCACCAACCATGTTGTTCTTGAAGGAATCCATTATTCGGCTGTGGTTTGTGCTGAGAAAGAGGCTTGTGTTCCTATAAATTGGGTTGTAAGTTTGTAAAGCATTTTTTTGTTGAGGAAATGGCTCAAGGCCTTGTGAAGGATGTTGTGAGAATTCCTGGAGTAGCTGGAAGGATTACTCTTAAACCAGGTGCACTAGAGCCCTGGAGGGAAGTGGGAAGGCTTGAGGGATTGTGTGCAGTGAAGGGGGATCCCATTCCTTGGGTTTGTGTAGGTTGTGGGAAACATATTTGGAACCTGGGTTTTGGGGATGTTGTGTGTGGAGAGTGGACAACTAGAAGGGTCAGATCTCCTTGTAGACTCATAGGCTCATCTCAGGGGTGGCTTGTTGTTGAGAGAAAATGAACAGTAACACCTATGATTGGGAGGTTCATCCTTTGTATGCAACCAATGGGTTATTATTCGTATAAACAAGTTCTTTGTTTTGTTATTATGTTTATTCTTTTGTGAAAATGGTTTATACGAATGATGTGTGTTTATTGTTTGCTTGAACAATTGCATTTATGCTTCTAGATACATTTAGAATTGTGGTAACTGTCAACTGGTTAAATCTTTGTGTGATCTATAGCTGGTAAACTACATGAAATTAACTATTAGACAATCTTATGATTTAATGTGTACTCCACATGTAATGTTATTCATCTAGATATTGGGTATGTTACAATATGGTATCAGAGCTTCTGGTTCAAACAGTAGGCTTGTATGGGCCAAGAACCAAAGAGAATTGGTGAAATTTGTTGTTATAGATTTCAGTATGTGTGAATTTGGGGAAAATGGAGAATTTAGAGTGAAATCCCCAAATTCGTCAGCAAAATCTGAGTTTAAAAGGATCCAAAATGTCTAAGAGAGATTCAATGGAGTAAATATGCACAGTTGTAGAGTT
>JZKD02S0505186.1:148706-181642 GCA_000966675.3 Picea glauca | reverse complement strand
TTGGTGGAGGATCCTAGAAAAGAAAAAGTTCTAGATAACTTTTAATTAGCATTGATTTTATGGTTGTTCTTTACGCAAAGGGGTGCATGGAAGTGAAACAAATGGAATTATGACTTAGACCCAAAGAATGCATCAAATATGATAAGCAGTCATTTCCTTTCGATGAAACATCTATCTAAGGGAGAGAGAAAATTCTTGTCACTAATCAAGCACAAATAAAGAATGCCCTCAAACGATTCTTTTTCTCAATCAAATCCTGATGTAATGCTAAAACTTTTTAAATGCCTTCTAATATGCACAATCAATCATAAAGATGTCTTTTATTGTTTGCATATGAATGATGATCAATTCAACACAATGCTTGTCTTGCTAATTATCTTTCTTGTATGAATGAAAACCAAACTAGCACAAGCAAAAGTCATACAAACAATACACCCTTTCGTTGCAATCAAAACGAAAAGCGAAAGAAAAGAAACAATCAAAGAGAAAAACAAACTTCACACCCAAAAGAAAAAGTTGAAGAACAATGATCTTGACTGAAATCGAGATAAAGAGGTCTGTAGGCCTTTGATGACCTTCACCAGGGTTTTTACTCAGCTGATGAGGAGAGAGAAACAATGCATGGGTTTCAAACTTCACTCAACAGAAAAAACTCAATAAAAATAGTGAAGAAGGCTACAAAATCCAACTAGCAATATGTTTATTCTTCAAAAAAGACAGATGTCAAGGCTGAAAGGGAAGAAACATTGACCCACAAGGTCACTCAGCAGAGGAGACACAGAGGCAAAACCCAGAGAAAGCAATTCTGGAAGGTTTTTTGGACCAAAGAGGGTTGGCGCTCTGTTGCCAAAGGCAAGGAGCGTTATAGCGCTCTGTGTAAGACTATGGGGGAGCGCTAGCACTCTGTTAACACTGGGACAGGGGTGCCAGGTTCAAAAGCTCCCAGAAATGTTAAAAAATCAAAAAATTGCAATTCAATTCCGACAATTATGCTGAGTGTGCTAGGGTAAAGAGCCAATCAGCTCATGAAACCAATCAAAAGAGGAGTGAACCAGGTCTGAAACAATCAAGGGATAGAACTAGGTCAATGAGGAGAAATCAAAACAAGAGGTTTTGATTCGAAGCTATCGCCCCAGTGCAGTCACAAGTTTCTATTGTAGGAAAATCTCTCTGCGGACAGGTAGATTTCCTCAAAGATCTTGACCCTAACTCTAAGACAGAAAATGCTTAATGTGGACACTGACTTCCTTTCAAATCTATCTAAACTAACACATGAGAAGGAAGGATGACGGAAGTACCTTTTATCGACGTTTGTCCCTACACGCTCCGAGTTGCGCTCCAATCCTTTGCTCCTCGCTGAGTTCTGCAGACAAACAAGATACAACCACTTCGTACTCTATTGATATTAGCTTGAAAACAAATCTATCAACTAATGATAAGTTCATGTGACATTAGACACAAACTAGAAAGAAACATGCCAAGCGTGTCATATTGATGAGAATAACGACAACAATACTTACAATCCTAGATGCGAATGTGACAGCTTCGTCAAGTCCCCTTCGTCTAACCCTTGCCTGAAAGATCCACAACCTAGATAACAGAAGCTTCACTGATCACTCTCCTTTGGCTGACTGTGTGTTTCCTCCAATATCATAAGTTTCATATCAGCAGTTCTTCCCCCTTTCCACCATCATAGAGCCTGCTTATATAGGTTAAGAAGAGCTTAACCTCTTGAGTTATCTTTAGAACAAGTTGGGAACCTTCTCCTTAGATTAGGGATCTCTTGATGAAACCAAGAATTCGAATACAACTGCCTCCTAATCTCGAAAGATCCTCCCCTTATTCTCCTCAACGGGCCAACTACTACCTCAGATTAGGCAACACTCCTTTAGAAGGGGCATCAGAGCGCTGTAGCGCTCCTTGGTAAGCTTTAGGGGAGCACCAACACTTTCAAGATGAGTAGCGCTCCTTCAGAGGGGGGAGGGGAGCGTTATAATGCTCCCTAAAGCCTTGTAGGGGAGTGCCAGTGCTTCTAGGGATGATATAGGGGAGCGCTCCTCCTCAAAACCTTTGTTTCAGAGCTCTCTTCAGGTGTTAAGAGTTATTTGACTTCAGTAAACCAGTTCTCCTTCTTCAAATCAAGCATATGAGATGTCGTAATTGTCTCCTTAGTGTCGTCGACATGGCAGTATGTTCGAACATCATTTGTGACACTTGTAACCAACTTGCGAGACTTGCGAAAGTTGTAAGGAAGATGCGAAACTTATGACAATTTGGAACATGCAACACTTATCCAGCTGAGTAATTTTGACGTGTAACATTTAGCACAGTCAGGGACAGAGGCCACTCTCCTCCTCCCATAAGAAATCTGGAATATTAGTTTCCTATCCACCAAGCAAGGGAGGCTTATGTGATTTCTCACTCAATCACTCTATATTTCTACAACTCCATTTATCAGCTTGATTAGAAAAACCCCGTCCAACAATTCTTGTATCCAGAAGCAAAATTCGTTTCTCAGTTCACTTAGAAACCCGACAGTTGTGCATGCTCTGACTTTTCAGGGAATGGTCACCAGACTCATTCCTCTCTCCAGTAGAGGTTTTCTAAGCCTCTTAGGAATGTGGTAAGGTAGGATGTTACCCCTTAAATCCCTCCAGAAATATTTTCATACGACTCATGCATGAGCCCAATCAGGCCAAGTGTTTTTTCAGCTCTGATATCAATTTGTAACACACCCATGGTGGGGGCATCAAAATTTCTCTCTTCTTAGGAGAATCAAAACCCCCATTCGGGGTTTCTATCTCATTCTTCTCTTCCAGAGATTTCCAACCATGGTCTCCATGCTCCGAACTGAGCTCAAAGCTGGAAGGTAGCCTCTCCCAAGTTCTTTGGGTTCTTCCATCCATCTATACTCACATATGACCGTAGGATGTGACCAGACTCCAAGACAATAGGCGCCAAGACAACCACTGCACGAATCCTCCGGAGTGGAAAATTTTCAAAGTTCACAATCCGACGCCGCGTGTCCTCGGATATTTTGATGGACTTGATTGACTTTGAGACTTTGACGTTCAGGATTTTCAAATGCTCCAAAGGATTTTCTTACCGAAGTACTCCATACTCAAAGTTACAGATCAAGCGCCATGCGTCCCTCGTGATCGACGATTATGATCTACTTCGGGACTTCAATGTTCGGGAGTTTAAAACACTCCAAACATTTTTTCCTCCGAAGTACTCCATACCCGGAGTTACAGATCGAGCACCACGTGTCCCTCGTGATCGAAAATTGTGATCTACTTCGGGACTTCGATGTTTGGGAGTTTCAAACACTCCAAATCCTTTTTCCTTCGAAGTACTCTATACCTGAAGTTACAGATCGAACACCACGTGTTTTCCCCAATTAACGGCCGATATCTTTCCTTTTCCCTGTTTCGGGCAACTTGCAGTCAACGCTTCTCTTTTTCCTCTGAAGTGCTCAGTACCCAGAGTTACAGATCGAGTGCCACATGTTTTATTCCAATGGATGGTTTAGATGAACTCTGGCTCTCCGACCTTCAGTAGTTCTTGTTCAACACACTCCCTTTTGTTTCGGAGTAACATTCCTCCAAAATGGCAGATATTCTGCCACATGCCCCTTCCAATGGATGTCTGGGATGAATTTGGGACTGTGGCACTTGGAAATCCTCATGCCTTCACACTTCGATTCTCCCGAAGTGAATTCTCTCTGTAGTGCAAGATCTGATGACACCTGTCCCTTTGGCTTGGACAACTCATATCTGCTTTGGCTCCTGGATCTTCGAGAGTTTTGCGATGCAAACTCCTCTTTTCTCTAGGAGTTGGTCAATGTTGGGCTAACCACAACCTCAATCTGATGGTCCGATAGTATATACATAACCCCATAGATCTATGACTTGTAACTTTCATTCAAGGGTCCCTAGGGTCCCAGTGTGTGCCACTCTGAGAGAGACACCTGGCAACGCCGTCACTCAACACATGGGCCCCCACATGAACTCAACGTAATGCACTCATCCCCTCGATTGAGCGGTCATGAGGGATCCCGAAGGATCCTTAGATCCACGATCCACATTAAATTAGGAACTTTGGGGGTTTTGGTGTTACTAAACCTTTGTCCTCCCAAAGTGGTCAACGTCGAGCTGACTATATTGTAAATCCGATGGTCAGGAAAGTCCCCTGACATCCTTAGATCTACGACCCGTATTAAATTCAGGATTTTGAGACTTCGTGGGTCTTGGTGTTACCAATCCTCCATCCTCTTGAAGTGGTCAACACCGGGCTAAATGTATCATATATCCAATGGATGAGATAGTTCCCGGGAATCCTCAGATATACGACCCATATTAACTTCAAGACTTTGGGAGAATTCTCCTCCCATATGGAGACTATGCTAGATTTGTCGAACCCGTGAAGTCTGAAGGGTTCTAAGGGTTAACACCCACGTTCTTTCTCTATATCCGACGATCGTGAAGAACTTCAGCTTCTCTCGAACCAATCTCATCCATTCTTCTTCCAAATGAAAGGATATCTCCTTTCGGGACTTAAATCTTGCTATCCTACCTGAGATTTGTCATCTCCTTAAGTACTTAGGTATTTTGCACTAATTCTCCTGAACTTAAAACTTAGAGAAATCCTACGCACACCCCTTGAGCTCATTTATCAACTCTAGAATTAAAGGGGGTTCTCGATCTCTACCTGCCTCGCAGAGAATCTGTACATACATGCAATACCTATCATGAGCTTAACCGAATCCTTCCTTCAAAATTACTGGGAGTGTCAACATGCACACGTGAGGCTATACCCCAAGGTCAACAAATTCACAATTCATTTATTTTAACTTGAGCCACCACAAGGCTCGGGAATTTACGTGTACAAGTCATAGAATTACTTATTTTCTTAAATATAAATTTAGGTAGAATTAGAGGGATATAGTATAACCATTGAGAAAACATGCACATCCCTACAACATTAATAGGATATCCAAATTTAATTCACAGTTACTGCTTAAATACACAGGATATGAGAATAATTATCTATTACAGGTTGTAGCCAACTAATTGACTATGGTTGTTCGTCCTTCCACCCAACCATAGGCTTAGAGGCATTCATTCTTAGCACTCTGGACACCCCCATTCCAAGCCATGATATCACCAGGGAATTTATGCCAATTCTCATCGATCCTTTCTCTTTCGCATCTTCTGCGAGGTTTATCAGATGCTTCCTCAACATCAAGCTCACAAACTAGTTCTGCTCATGTCATGTTCTCTGCATAATCTCATAGATCTCCCTCTCTTTCACGACCTCGATGAGGTTTTTTAGATGCTTTCTCTGCATCGATCTTGTGGACTTCGGCTCGTTCTTTGCTGTTCAAATGTTCCTCACATTCTCCACTCTTCTCTTCATATCCTCTTGCAGTCCTTGCACGCACATCCCTCCTATCCTACTTCTTCCTGTCAGAAGGAAACCCAGGTCATTCTAGGTCTGTCGAACCTTGTGGTACTTCGAGCTGACCTTCTATAGCTAGACCATGCTTCTATTCATGGGGGTGGTTGAGGTTTCAACCACCGGTTCTTTTCTTATTAACTATTCTCTTATCGTTCTCACATTATTTCCTCTAGTGATATCATGGTTATTACTTTCAAGGCTTCACCCCCACAATCAGTTACTGGAAATTAAACAATGAGCCTCTTTTTCACGGCCTCAACTAGGTTTTTCAGATGCTTTCTTCGCATCGAGCTCATGGCCTTCGGATCGTTCTCTGCTGCTCGAATGTTCCTCACATTCTCCACTCTTCTCTTCATATCCTCTTGTGTTCCTTGCGCGCACATCCCTCCTATCATGTTTCCTACTGTCAGAAGGAAACCCGAGTCAGTCTGGGTCTGTCAGACCCTGTGGTACTTCGGGCTGACCTTCTACAGCTATACCATGCTTCTATTCATGGGGGTGTTTGAGGGTTCAACCACCGGTTCTTTTCTTATTAATTTTTCTCTTATCGTTCTCACATTCTTTCCTCTAGTGATATCATGGCTAGTACTTTCAATGCTTCACCCCCACAGTAAGTTATTGGAAATTAAACAATGATACATTTACATTGTTCCCATGCCACAACATGGTAATCCTAATTAATGATTAATTACAATTTGGGGGAAACAGGGGTGTTACATCATCCAAGTTGATGCCTCGGGATGATGTGTCATGCCAGATGAACATCTACATGTCATGCCATGTTAGCATAGTTTCCACATCAACAAAGAGATGGTCGATGGTTGATGATCGAGCATAAGGGAGATTTGCGAGCAGTTTTGGTTTTCCAAGAGAAATCTCCAATGGTTGATGGTCAATGATTGGGTGTGGGGGATATTCATGAGCGATTTTGGTTTTCCAAGAGAAATATTCGATGGTCTATGGTCGATGATTATGAATCGGGGAGATTAGTGGCAAGTTTGGTTTACAAAATAAATCGTCGATCACTGATCGTTGATGGAGAGTGGATCAATGGTCTAGATTTATTTCAATTTGAAATCAATGACTCAGATTAAAGGACTATTAAAACACTAAAAACAATCAAATTTCTATGATTTTTTTGGTTTTTTGAAGGTCATTAACTTGCAGGGATATTTTGAGGCCCTAAACGATGTTTTTAGGGAATAAAAACCCACAAGAACACAATGTACCTTGGAGAGATCTTTCCAATGAGATAACTGGTTCACAAAATGGAGCTCATATGAGAAAGTTATAGCTGAAACAATTAAGGCTGAATTTTGGCACCAGTTTACTTCTGAAGGGCATAACTTCTAGCTCGGAGATCCATTTGAGGCACATGAGTAATATATGGAAATATATTGAACCATAGATGTAATACCCCAAGGCCGAGTCCCTTCTAAATTGTAATTTTTCTTATAGGTTGGTAAGCCAAGTGGTTATAAGATGGAAGACTTATGTTTTTATTAGGCTGGTGAGCTAGATGCCAAGGCCAATGAGCCTGATTTTTTTATATGTAATTATGCAGAACATTAATAAAAATATAAACAATGTTGCATGTAGCCTGACCATGAAGAAGAGTTATGGGGGACTAAACTCCACTAGGTAGGGTAAGGAAAGGGGGGATAAGTATTTGGGCCTAGGGGCTAAGATAGGGGGCTTACCTCTAAAGGAATAATATTTTAACATTATTTATTGAAGACTAAGGTGAACATGATATTTTTTTTGTTATCCTAAGTTACTGGAAAGTTGGACGTAGGCTAAATGGAGTGCATGCAACTCCAGGAAGGCAAGTGTTAACCTAGGTTCATACAGTTAAAAGATGAAGCATCAGCTAATTTGGGGGTTCCCGAGTCATTCTTCCATCCTCCGCCTGAACTCGTTGGCCTCAGACATCGACCTCTGGTTACCTACGCACAGTTGAGAAAACCGCTCATGGGAAGAGGGTTCGATTACCATTTTCCATCCATTTTCTAACTCGTTGGGGCCTCTGCGTCTGCCCTCTGCATAAACTTGCACATCTGAGAAACCATTCGGGATGGAAAATCCGACATGTGTGTCTTGTGAACCCAGGTTTATCCACACTACAAATCTGAGTTTGTGCCTTAACCGTTTGGGGTTGTTGCCTTGTGTTCGCTTAAGTCGTGTTGTGTCTTAGTGTTAGGCTATTGCCATTTTTGGTTTTCATAACTATTTCCTGTTGTTGTTGTCACTTGCATTCTAGCCGAATGTTGTAGCATTATTTCTTAGTAGCTTAATTGAAGAAGCAGGTTGTCAGGCCTGTGAGTAGCTCTCCCAGGTGAGAGAGTCTACTTGGAAGTGAGTTCTCCTGGAAGGGAGTCTCGTAGCAGTTACAGTACTCTGAGACTTTTGCCATCCTGTTGCTGAAGCCCAAGGTAAGGGAGGTGTACTAGTCGATGGACTTGTAGTAGTGAAGGTGTACTCTCCTAGGGTAGAGAAGGTGTGTGGGGAATGAGGGTCTGTGGGTTGTGGGCATATGTGGCTCCTGGGATAAAAGATCCTTCCTATTTATTTGTGCAACTTCCTTGTTGTCCTTTCCAAGCCTAGAATTCCCTTTCCTAATGGATTTTAGTCCCAGCTCGGTGTTGGGTATGTGTTATATTCTTTGCATGTGTGTGTGTGTGGGTGCGTCAGATACGACAACTGTGTCTGACGATCCCTTCACCTAGAGCTCTGCCATGTGCACCAGGCACTTTCCTAGGGGGGTCCTAGGGAGGGTCAGGTATGCCCCCCCTTGGTTATGCGCAGCGTTCGGGGCAGTGCCCCAAATTTTTTTTTTTGGGTAGTTTTTGCTATTTTTAGCGGATTTTGCTATTTTTAGTTGATTTGTAAATTAATCCCAGATTAAGGGATTAGGGTTTTGGTATTTACGGAATACCTAAAAACATTGTATATATTGTATGGCAAATGGTGAAATTCGATATAATGAAAATAAGAAAGGTTTTCTCGGTTGAGGGTTTCTGGTAAAAATCTCTGTGTACTATGTGTATGAGCCATTGATTAATTTTTGTATTTCTTAATAATCTATATGCATTGCTTTACTTCGCGGGTCTAAAACTTTCACTCGGAGGTGACCTACTGCTGAGAGTGATGAGCAGCACGGTCTAAGGCTGGGAGGTTCATGGACATGCATGATTTTAAGGATGGAAATTTATTTTAAAATGTAGAAACCTTGGCGAATATTACTAATCCTTCATATACCAACTATAAATGTTTGGAGGTATTTTTGTAAAAATATTCAAATTTATAAGGATTTTATATAGTTCCTATAAAATTTTGGCGATTTTTAAGGTAAAATAATTTTATCCTCTATAATTTTGGCGATTTTGGGTGAATCATTTTTAGAATAGCGAATATTTTTTGGGGAAAAAACATGGAAAATTATCCCATGAGCGAAATTTATCCCCTAAAATCATCCCTATGAATCGTGGAAGGTCTGCATGCAGTTGGTGGTTTTACTCCAGATAAAAGATAAGTACCGTTGATGTGCTTAATTATGTACTTTATGCATGTTTTGTGATGCTTGTATGTTTTCATGTATTATGTTGCATGTATGAATTGTTGTTAATTTTATTTAAGTCTGTATGATGGCAATAACTCTATGTTAAATGTGTTAAATTCATCATTATGCATATATATTATATAAGTTGTAAATTCTGCGTGGTAGCATAACCTGATCTTTGTGTTGGCCAAGGATGTTACAATATGGTATCAGAGCATGGCTACAACACTGAGCCTGGATGGGCCATGTTAATGGTTAACGAGACAAAGATTTCAGAGTGAATTGTTGTCGAAAGGGACAAAATTCGAGGTTCATAGTATCCCTGGGTGCAAGGAGTGCGTCAACATAGTCTTTGACTCAAAAAACTTGAGAGAAATAGATTGAGTTTTCTCGTGAAGGGACGTGAAGATATTTTGTAAGGAGTGCAAAGATCTAAACTTCGACTAAGTGTCACAACAACCCTCTAAGGAGAAAGGGGTTCAAGAATCGAAGCTCAAGAGGAGGAGCGACAACAATCGTCAGATCTGTTGTTGGAAGGAGTCTGGACCATTAGATCTGTGTCCGGGGAAGAAAAGGAAAGTCACTTCAGAGGATTTCAAGTGTGGAGTGTGACAAACTGCCGAAGTCCTGAAGGCCGAAGTAGATCGCAATCGTCCGTTGTGAAGGACATGCGTCAAGAGATCATGTACTTCGGGTGGAAGTACTTTGTGAGGAGGCAAGTGCTGTGAGTTTGAAACTCCCGAAGCCTGAAGTGACAAATTCACTCATAGTTGTTTATCCTAAAGGAGGACACACATCGATGGATCATAAACTCTGGGGGAAAGCGCTTCGGGAAAAAGTGAGTGTAGAGGAGTTGAAACTCCCGAAGTCTGAAGCTCTGAAGCCCAAAGAGCCGAAGTGGTGAGTCATGAGGATGTCACCTGGAGGTGATGTGGACACATAGGATGTGTGCCATGTGTCAGTAGGTTTCGAACCCATGGAAGATTGAAATGGAATTTGGAACATGGCGTGTGTCACCCATCTGAATGGGCCACATATCAGTCGCTAGTATTCTGCCATGTGGCATCCTGTATGAGCAGGGTTAGTGGGGCTGAGGTTAGGTAACGTAGTTAAAGGTCAGAGGACCCATAATGGCATTGATCATGATACATCAAGATCAATGGCCAGAAGGCATTGCAGGGACCCAAGTTGCACGAAAGTTAATTCTCCATGGCGGTCCCGTAATCCAAACCACAGTTTCACAAAAGGGTTTCCTGTCAGCGTCAGAAGAATTGCGGGATGAAAGGTGGGTTACTCCAAACCACCGTTGCATGCCCTCTCAATTGGAAAACGTTAAGTGATGTGACATAATGACATCACCAAAGGTGATTGGGAATGTTCGAAGATTAACAGTTCGGATGTGCAGATGCGAGATCCTCCAAAGCTCCGAAGTCCCGAAGACCTGAAGTCCCAGAACTCAGACACGTGAGGTTACATAGTAAGTGTCAGTCATTGGATGCTAGGTAGACTTGGACTGTTGATCCACTCTACTTCATGAGTTCGGTAACTTGGAACTCCGAGAGATTGTTGTGTTGTGCTTTGAAAATTTCTGAAGCCGAAGGCCGAAGTAAGCACCTTTTGACTTAGTGCTTGGTCACGGCCCGTGATCACATGGGTTGGGGACTGAGAGGAAGGGGATAGTGCTCGAAAATTATTACAGAGAAGAGAAAAAATCAGAAATAAAATGAAATATGAACGTTTTCTTAAAGCATATTGGTTTATGAATGATGTGGGAATTGTTAAGGACCAATGGCATGACAAAGTCCGGTTGACTGCATGTTGTGTTTGCAGAGTTCAACGAGTGTTAGGACTACAGTGAATTGCCAATGAGTGCAGAGAAACGGAGGAGGCACATAATGCTTCCAGTTCAAAGAATAAATTAAAAGGAATGGATGACCATTTAGGAGTTGAATAATCAAACTCCAATGGGCACGAAGGAGAGATGGACAAGGAAGAGCATATGATGAAATTCATTGAATGATTGCATAAAGATGCCTAGGCTCACTGAGCTGATAAAAAAAATCTCATGAAATCCAGGGATCAAAAAGGAAAATTCAACTTAAAGTTGATGCAGAGTCTGGAAAGAATCGAAAAGAAGTTGGATAAGGAGAGTGACTCAAACAAAACAGGTAGTCGCAAGAATCGTAAGAGGAAAATAGGATCAAGAAGAATTAGAAGGCATCATCATCACTCCCCAAAACATTCCAATAAGGAGGCACACAATAGTTCAAGCCCATCTCCTACTAGAAAACATAGGAGATCTGGAGTGGATGAGATGAAGGGTGAAATGAACAAGATTAAGCCTCCTACTTTTGATGGAGAACACAAGAAAGATGAAGATGCAGAGACTTGGCTGCTGGGCATGAGGAAATATTTCCAATTGTAGAACTATTCTTCTCATGTAGAGGGAAGGATTTCCATTTACCAACTTAAAGGAAAGGAATCCATATGGTGGGAGCATCTTGTGCAAGTACAACATGTTAGAGAGAAGAATGTTACTTGAAGGTAGTTCAAGAGACATTTTGAAAAGAAGTACTTAACTAAGAGATACTACGAAAGCAATATGAAAGATTTCTTTGAACTCAAGCTGGGCAACATGACCATTGATGAATATGAATGAAGGTTTTTGGAATTGTTGAAGTATGTTCCTTTCATCAAGGACGAGATTGTCAAAATTCAAAGGTATTTGAATGGACTTCCACCTTCCATCAGTGACAAGATCCAGTATGATGAACCAAAGACTATGGAAGAAACTATAAGGAGAGAAAAATGCTTATATGATCAGCAAAAAGAAAAGCCTACTTTCCAAAAACCTTGGGAAGATAAGAAGAAGTTTAAGAGGGAGTAGAGGAAAAAGGGAATCAAACCACCATTTTTCAGGAATAGCCCTCAAGGACAACCGGGATTTAGAGAGCCTAGGAAGGCTGAAGTAGGTGGAAAAATTCCAAGACAACCACCTATAGAATGTTGGGGCTGTAAAGGAAATCATAGGTACAGAGATTCCCCCCACAGGAATGACAAAGTGAGAACTGTCCACAATGTTCAACAGGAAGAAACAATGGAGGACATGGGCATTAGAGTACCAAGGATCTACCCAGCCCTGGACAACAAGCAAGAAAAATATCAGTCGCACATGATTGAAGTGGAAGGTATGATCAACAACCATGCCTTTACTATTTTAATTGATTCAAGGGCTAGTCATAGTTATGTAGATCGTATAGTGGTGGAAAGTTTGCAATTGTTGAGAAGAAAACATGGAAAATCTTGGTTAGTGCAGCTGGCTACAAGAACCAAGAGAAAGGTTATGGAATTGGTTAAGTCCTGTCCAGTGGACATGAACGGACTGAGCATGAGAGATGAATTGAACATTTTATCTTTAGGTTCCTATGCATGTCTAGTTGAGATGGATTGGTTGGACCAGCACCATGCCATATTAGAATTTCGTAACAAGGCATTCACTTTCCTGGATGAGGAAAGGAATCAGAGAATAGTCCAAGGAATTATGAGGGTAGTTATTGTTAGAGAAATCTCAACAATGCAGCTGAAGAAGTGCTACAGGAAAGGCTACCAATTATTTGCAGCCCACATTTGGAGGAAGCACTTGAGGATAAGGTGTCAAAGATTGAAGAGCATTCAGTATTAAAATATTTTGAGGATGTATTCCAAGAGGTATCAGGACTACCCCCGAAAAGAGATATTGAATTTTCTGTAAACTTGATGCCTGGAGTAACTCCAGTATCAAAATATCCTTACATAATGAGTACACCGGAGTGAAAGAACTACAATTGCATCTTGAAGAGATTCTGAAGAAGGGGTATATACGCCCATGTGTGTCACCTTTGGGGAGCCTCGATCCTATTCATGAAAAATAAGGATGGGACATTGATATTGTGCATCTATTTCAGACAATTGAACAAAGTGACTGTTAAGAACAAGTATCCTCTGCCAAGGATCAATGATCTCTTTGAGCAGTTGAAGGATGCTAAGATATTTTTGAAAATAGATCTTAGATAAGGATACAACAAGTAAGAATAAAGGATGAAGACATCAACAAGACCGCCTTCAAAACAAGGTATGGTCATTATGAATTCACAGTGGTGCCATTTGGGTTGTCGAATGCACCTGCTGTCTTTATGTGCCTAATGAATGGTGTATTCAGAGACTATCTGGACAAGTTTTTCATAGTCTTTTTGGATGAAATCATGGTGTATTCCAAGTCAGAGGAAGAGCATGAACAACATATGATGATGGTGTTGCGGGTGCTAAGAGAGCACCAACTTTATGCCAAATTGAGCAAGTGCTCATTTTATCAAAAGCAGATCCACTACTTGGGGCATATCATTTCAGAGGATGGGATAGCCGTAGATCCTGAGAAGAATGAGTCTATCAGAGGATGGTCAACGCCTAAGAATGTGAAAGAAGTAAGATCCTTTATGGGTCTAGCTAGCTATTACCGAAGGTTCATTGCATGGTTCTCAAGGATAGCTCACCCTATCACTTCCTTTCAAAGGAAGGATAAGAAGTTTCAGTGGATAGAAGAATGTTAGAGAAGCTTCCAACAATTGAAGCAGTTGTTAACCAGTGCTCCAATCTTGAGGATTGCAGATCCGAATGAAGATTTCGTAGTGTGCACAGATGCATGCAAAGAATGAATGGGAGGAGTCCTCAACCAGAATGAATTTGTAATATGTTATGAGTCCAGGAAATTGAAAGAGCATGAAAAGAACTATGAAACTCATGATTTGGAGTTGGCGGCCATCATTCAAGCTCTAAAGAAATGGAGGCATTACCTCATGGGAAGGAGGTTTGAACTAAGGACATACCATAATAGTCTAAAGTATTTTTTTGATCATCCAACTTTGAATGTTAGGCAGAGTAAGTGGTTAGAATTCCTTTGTGAGTATGACTTTGATATCAAGAATATCAAAGGAAAGGAGAACAAAGTGGATGATGCACTCAACATGAGAGTGCATGAATTACATGCTACAACCATTAGCATGTACCAAACTAACATTAAGGGCAGAATTTTGGAAGCTGCAAATGAAGATTTGCGGTACATGGAGTTGGTAGCAAAGCTACATCATGGTAAGATGCTACATAAAGTGGAAAATTATAAATTAGAGGTTGATGGAATGCTTCTGTACAAGAACAAAATTTATGTACCTAATGTCCAGGACTTGAAACTTATGATTTTAAATGAAATGCATAATGTGCCTTATGCTAGGCACCCTGGATATCAGAAAAATGTGGCAGCAGTCAAGATCCATTACTTTTGTCCAGGTATGAAGGAAGAAATTGTAGAATACATCGCCAAATGTATGGAATGCTAGAAGGTAAAAGTTGAGCATAGGCACCCAGCCGGGTTTCTACAACCTTTACCCATTCCTGAGTGGAAGTGGGAGGTAGTGACAATGAATTTCATCACAAGATTGCCCAGGACTGACAAGCAGCATGATTCAATCATGGTGGTGGTGGACAAGCTTACAAAAGTTGAAGATTAAGCAGAATTTGAAAGCTGCCCAAGACAGGCATAAGAGTTATGTTGATAAGAACCGAACCCACAGAGAGTTTAAAGTGGGAGAACATGTTTTCCTGAAAGTGAAAGCTAACAAAAGTTCCTTGAAGCTGGGAAATAGTTCCAAGTTTGCAGCGGGATTTTGTGGACCGTTTGAAATCCTAGAAAGGATTGGACCATTTGCATATATGCTTGCATTGCATTCATCCATGATTGTACATAATCTGTTTCATATTTCATTGCTTAAGAAATATATACCTGATTCTAATCATGTGATCGATTGGAATGTGATTTGGGTGGAGAAAGAAGGCGTCTTACAAGTGCATCCGGTGCGTATAATGGACCAAAAAAGCAAGAAGCTCTGGAATCGAGCCATAGGTCTTGTAAAAGTCCAGTGGACCTGGTACGGTCTTGAGGATGCAACATAGGAGCATGAAGATGCTATGCGGGTGGAGTACCCACATATTTTTGAAGATTTTGGAAATCTTTTTGTTGTTTTGTAAATAAGTTGCACTAAGGACAGTGAAAAAATAAGGGGAGGGGATTGTAATACCCCAAGGCCGAGCCCCTTCTGAATTGTAATTTTGCTGATAGGCTGGTGAGCCAAGTGGTTATAAGATGGAAGAATTATGTGTTTATTAGGCTAGTGAGCCAGATGCCAAGGCCAATGAGCCAGATGCCAAGGCCAATGAGCCTGATTTTTGTACATGTAATTATGCAGAACATTAATAAAAATATAAACACTGTTGTGTGTAGACCGACCACGAAGAAGAGTTATGGGGGACTAAAATCCACTAGGTAGGGTAAGGAAGGGGGGGCTAAGTATTTGGACCTATGGGATAAGCTAGGGCGCTTACCTCTAGAGGAATCATATTTTAATATTATTTCCTGAAGACTAAGGTGAACATGATATATTTTTGTTATCCTAAGTTCATGGAAAGTGGGACGTAGGCTAAATGGAGCGCATGCAGCTTCAGGAAGACAAGTGTCAACCTGGGCTCATGTAGTTAAAATCTGAAGCACCAAATGAGTTGGGGGTTCGTGAGTCATTATTCCATCCTTTGCCTGAACGCATTGGCCTCAGACGTCGACCTCTGGTTACCTACGCACAATTGAGAAAACTACTCACGGGAAGGGGGTTTGATTACCATTTTCCATCCATCGTCTAACCCGTTGGAGCCTCTCTGTCTGCCCTCTGCATAACCTCTCACATTTGAGAAACCAGTTGGGAGGGAAAATCTGACCTGTGTGTCTTGTGAACCCAGGTTTATCCATACTACAAATTTGAGTTCGTGCCTTAACCATTTGGGGTTGTTGCCTTGTGTTCGCGTGAGCCGTGTTGTGTCTTAGTGTTAGGTTGTTGCCATTTTCGGTGTCCATAACTATTTTCAGTTGTTGTTGTCATCCATATGCTAGCTGAATGTTGTTGTAGTATTTCTTAGGAGCTGAATTGAAGAAGCAGGTTTTCAGGCCTGTAAGCAACTCTCCTAGGTGAGAGAGCCTACTGGGAAGTGATTTCTCCTAGAATGGAGTCCCATAGAAGCTACAATATTTTGAGACTTCTGGTCAAGCCTGTTGCTAAAGCCCAAGGTAAGGGATGTGTACTGGCCGATGGAATTGTAGTAGTGAAGGTGTACTCTCCTGGGGTGGAGCAGGCGTGTGGGGAATGAGGGTCTGTGGGTTGTGGGCATAAGTGGCTCATGGGATAAAAGATCTTTCCCATTGCTTTGTGCAACTTCCTTATTGTCCTTGCCAAGCCTAGAATTCCCTTTCCCTATGGATTTTAGTCCCAACTCAAGGTTGACCTACTACTGAGAGTGATGAGCAATGCGGTATAACGCTGGGAGGTTCATGGAAGGTCTACATGCAGTTGGTGGTTTTACTTTAGATAAAAGATAAGTATCATTGATGAGCTTAATTATGTATTTTATGCATGTTTTTTGATGCTTGTATGTTTTCATGTATTCTGCTGCATGCATGAATTGTTGTTAATTCTATTTAAGTCTGTATGATGGCAGTAACTCTATGTTAAATGTGTTAAATTCATCATTATGCATATATATTATATAAGCTGTAAATTTCGCATGGTAGCATTACTCGGTCTCCGTGTTGGCCAGGGATGTTACAATAGAATACAACCATGGATCCAGATTTGGAATCTAGGTATGTTAAGATGTGTAGAAGGAGAAATAAGACACTTGTAGCATACATGACTAAAAATGTAAAATAATCAAAACTTCTACAAGCTGTAACTATCAGTCTAGAGCCCGATTAAGGGTGAAATCATGAAATATTGTTCAAAAGATAGTCATGAACATAATCAATTGATATTATATCAAAACAACAAAGGAATTAAAGTTAGGTTATATGAACATGGATAAAAATAGCTAACCCAGGTGAAATTTCCAAGGGGCAAAGTTGTCATTTCCAAATTGTTGTAGTTTTTGACTGTAGCATCAGTTTGGCAATATGTGAGTTTATGTGAATTCAATGTTGGTAGTATTATCTGTGTCATGCAAGGGAGTTTCCCTGGTTTTTGACACATTTACTTCTGTATGTGGAAAAGTTGGTGTTTGAGATTATTTACACTAGGGAAAAGTGTGGACAAATTGACAATATTCAATTGTCTATAAATTTCTATTCAATGCTCATAATTGAGAAAGAAAGTAGTCATTGGAAAGCTATTAGATAAGAGAATCCATATATCCACTCATGATTTAGTTTTGATCCAATTAATTCTCAAGGAATTAGAAGGAACGTTTCTGGTGAATATGAAGGACACCATTTAAGTAGAATGGGAATTTCAAGAATCCATTAATTTTGGCTCGTAAATCAGATTGAAGCATACGTATGGTCATTAGAAAAGTAATATAGAGGACATCATGAAAAACGTTATAAGTTCTATAGGGGAGCATTGGATTTCTCCATAAATTTGGAGGAGAAAGTGGAATTGGATTCCATGAACCATGTAATTACTCAATGTGAAGACTTTTCCAAATAATGTCAAAGTTTGGAGAATCTTTCCCATATAATAGAGCTAAGTGCCAAGGGTGAATTCCAAGTAAGGAAGAGTATTGAAACTAATGATAGTTCCTATGTGTAAGTATATAGGAACATATTAAGTGCAATGGCTTGGTAGATAAAAAGAGGTTTAGCTTATTAACAAGACATTGTTAGTATGCATAGGAACACTTCAACAAAGAGTGTTGTGTGGAGGGATTTCTAGCAAGAGGATAAGAATCCACAAATGAAAATTGTGTGGGTCTGTTCCAGTCTAATCCTAGGGTCCATTGGATAGGGAATCATGTGAAGCTTGTGCAGTGGAATGAAGCATCAAAGAGATTAAAAAATAAGTGCATGGATACAGAGTAGGTGATGCAAGGTTGACAAAGGTCTAGGGAAGAGCAGAGGAATATTAGTGTTAAGATGATACAGAGTCTGAATGGATTGAAAAAGGGAATCAATAGAGATTCTCACATAAATCATGAAGTCGACAGGTGAGGAATGTCATCTACATTGCACAAGGAGTTAATAAGGATTCCATATTTGTGACAGTAGAAATGTAGTGAAGGCTGCAAAGATTGTTGCAAGAGAAGGAAAAGTGATATCATGTGCAAGTATAGGGACACATGAAGAGGGATTGTTAGATACGATATATAAATTTTTGTTTAAAGTACCCAAAGAAAAAAAGTTGTCTCTATTATCAGAGTGCACAACAAAATAAGGGTATAGATGCAGATGGAATAATGTAGAATTCCATTTGAAGAAAAGTGGTTTTGAATGGCCAAGTAAGTGCTTTAAAGTGAATCGCTCAATAAAGTGAAGAGTGGTATTTAAAATTGGGCAAAGCCATGGATAACAAAATATATTAGAAATAATGGCATAAAAGAAACATTCAAGAACATTGAAATGCCAAATCAATGATAATGGTATTTCAAGAACAATTGGTCAAGAAATGGGTAGTGGCTAATTAGATTACAATGTCAATATTTAACTAGATTAGTGCTTGCTACAACACTATGGATATTAAGAAATTATCCAAAATGTTGGGACAAGATTCTATGCATAAAGGAAGCACTTGTGAGATGGAAGCACTAGTGGAACTAGTGGTTGGAGATGCAGGATGGCCGAGTGGGGATTGGATGGAAGGTTCAGAATAGGGGCCAATGGTGCATAGTTAAGCATAATGGAAGTGTGCAGGGCATCGAGGTTTTACAAAAATTCAAGGATATTCATATACGATAACAACTAAATAAATAAGTAAAGTTGAAATAAATATGCACTCGAGTGCATGATAGAATTGATGCATGATGCATACAATAAATATAGAATGCATGTGCATGAAATATCAAATGATTGGTGCACATTGATGTGCATTGGTGCATGTGGAATTGCTTCAACATGCCGATGGCATGCTTGTATACTAAGAGTAGTCCGCTGATATATATATGAAATAATGATGTTATGATATTTGAATAAAAATAATGATGGATTGTGTATCTAGGAAAAAAGGTTTATAACATGGATGAAAACGATGTTGATGATGTTGTTTCTATATGTAAAATCCATCCATATTTAGACAAAGGATGATGGTAATATATTGATCAAATGTTGGTGAAAGGAGCTTGCGAGATTCTACAAATATCAATTGATCATGTAACATCAAGTAATGGGATAACAACCATGTATGTATGCATTTGGTTGCATAAAATGATAAAGGGAATTGAGGTAAGAAATCCCTCAGTTAAAATTCAATATTTGAATTAATGAGAAAATACATAAGGCCTTTAGTACACACATGCTATGTAATGCTTGAATACATTTATTATAGATTTAATTACATATTGTGTTATAATGGTTATGAGATCATAACCAAGTTAAATTCAGGAGACATTACTCTTTTTGTAGCCATGAATTCCATTAGAGATGGCCATGAGTGAGGCCATTGTGAGGTTGGAAATGGAAAGGCTATAGTGCCATACAACTACATAATGGTTTTCCCCTATATAACCGATGTTTGGACTACAACCTCTTTATCGAGACTAAATAACACTAAGGGATGATGTTCCTAGTGTTGTGTATGGTATGAAGAGGACGATATCCAAAACAATTGGGGAAGTAATTGGGGAAGAGTTTGGATGAAGGAAAGGGCCATACCTTTCAACTCACATGGTGGAATACATGACATAAACATATGGTGTTCGAAAGTCAATGCAAGGATTCATTATGTAGATGTGGCCATGATTGTTGGCACATTGGTTTTATTTATTGGTAAAATTTGAATGCATTATGAAAAGCTTGGTGTGCAGATAATGCATGTACAATGAATGACATTTCCATTCTAGATAATATGATTAATGGTTGAATTCCATCTTTAATGTGAATAATGCTTAAAATGATTGAATTGCAAGTAAATTACAATTTTGAGATCATTCCATGAACTACTGAAAATGGGCATGAGTAGTGAGATTTGGGTACCTTGGAAAGTGGTCCCCTTGTGTTTGTGATTCTCTAAACACAAAGGGGGAGACTATTACCCTTATACCTTTACTTTATGTTATAATTTCACATTGACTTAAGTCACTTAAGTCATAAAGTGAAATTTGTCACTTAAGTCATAAAGTGACAATTAACTCACAAAGTGGGTGAATTAAGAGACATAAAGCACAATAAGGAAACTTAAACAAAAGTGGGTTTCCAAGTGATATTTGTGAAATGAGATCTCACCCATTGATTAAACTTGGCAAGAGTTAATCTTAGCCATTGGTCTTTTAGGTTTGGCGAAAGAAAGGCTAAAGGAGTCAAAAGGGTAAGGATGAGATTGATTCTTCACTTGAGAGAGTTGAGTGAAGAGGAGGATAGGAAGTTAGGGTTTCAAGGAGCAAAAGGAGGTGCACTTGTGGAGGAGGGTGTAAGCTACCTTGAGGAAGATTTCATGGAGGCTAGATGTTTGAGCTAGAGGAGGGGCACACTTGGTAGTAGTGTGCACCAAGCCAAGGAGAGGAGGCACTCTTGGGAAGAGGGAACAAGGTCCAAGGAAAGAGGCAAGACAAAAGCAAGAGGCTTAGCAAGGTGAAGAGGGCGCACCAAGGCAAAGGGCACATTCTTCAAGGGATAACAAGCACAAGTTTGAGGAGCTCCATTACAAGCTTGAGGATAAGCTTGGATTGTATCAGGTTACTTGTGTATTTACTTGTTGTAGCATTTTCCTTAGGATCTTCATTATATATATCTATCTCTCTTACTGGTTTTCCCCATGGGGTTTTTTCCAGGGTCAGGTTGACCGAAAACTTATGTGTTCATCTGTCATGTTTACTTAGCATTTCAGTGGTAGGTTGTTAAAGATCCTAAGAGGGTATTTGATGTTTTGAGTTATATGCATGTGCTAATATTTATGGCATCCTAAACCATACATTTAACCCATGGAGGAGAACCTTAAATGGGCATCAAATCACATGACTAAAGGCATATTTTTTGGGCAGAAATATCAAACTGTGTGACTGTCCTAAAACAGTTCTGTAGCAACCTATGAGAAAGTATTGAGTTGATTGTTTTGGACAACAAGTTAACTGTCTAGAAACAATGAGACAAAACAGCTTGAAACACCTTGAAAATAGTTCCCAACTACAGATAAAAGATAAACCTATGTTGGCAGCCTTTGGTGCCTAGAAATTCTTCATGGTATCAGAGATGAAGGGAAACAGAGAGGGATTATTTGTGAAGAAAACAGGGGGCAATTTTTTATGGGGTAAAGATCAGACATGTTCGTTGTTTTTTGGACAACAAGTTTACAATTTGAAACAGTGAGTCAAAATAAGATTTGAATGTGCCTCTCATTTAGTTCCTATTGGGAAAATTTACACAGGTTGAGAAGCCTCATTTTCACACAAGTGATTGGTGTGTTAGAGGATGATTTCTATTGTTCAAATTTGCTCAGTTTTACTTGGTTAGAGTGTATTAGTCTTAGCATCAGATGGAAGCCTTAGCGGTGGTAGGTTTGAGGATGAGGTTGACCTTTCCTTTGGGACTAAGGGCAAGAAGAATACCAAGCAGAGGCCCAAATTTGGGGCCAAGGAGTAGTAGTCGAGAGGACATGGTGAGCAACAAAAGAGAGAGACATGAGGAAAGTGAGATTCTTTACTTTTGGAGAGATGGGGCACTATGATGGACAATGTCCCAAGAATAAGAAGAAGTAAGAGGATGGTGCAACAATGAAAACAGAGGAGCAAGAGTTCATTACTCAGTTTGAGAGGGAGTGTGCTCTCATAGGTTGTTTGACAGTTCAGACATCATCTAATGATTGGTGTACAAACAGAGTTGAGGAGATCCTATAGATTAAGAGTGTTGTATCTCATTGGACTTAGACCCGGTTGTCGAGTACACCATTTTTAGGGGTGACTAGTCTACTCAGGACAACTTCATTTTCAAAGTTGCTGAGTAGACAGACAATTGGTGTAGAGGATTTAGAGAATCAAAGATTGATGAGTGTGAGTAGGGTGCTATAGAGGTTTGAGTCTCACTTGGTTATGGAGATGAGCATATTAGATTCATATTCCTCTTCAGGAGGAAGACCCTTGGTGAGAGACCAAGGTGAGGATCTTTGGTGATATGCCAATATCGATAGACTCTTGGTGAGATGCAAAGAGATAGAGACTCTTGGTGAGATGCCAAGAGGTAGAGATTCTTGGTCAGATTCCAAGGAAGATATCTTTTGTGAGATGTCAGGTTCAAGATCTTTGGTGAGATGCCAAGATCAAGGCTTGGATCAAGAAGGACCTTGATTCAAGAAGGTCTTGGCTAGGTGGAGATGGACTTCCATCTAGATATCACGCATGTCGAGTAGATCATATTCAAAGACCACTTTTAATGATCAAGGTACATCCATACTCACCGAGTATTTGCCAGCAGACAATGGTGTCCACTGTAGGGACGAGATTGGAGGGGTGAGTGAAAATTTCCTCGGTAAGAGGGAGTGTTGAGATTTGGGTACCTTGGAAAGTGGTCCCCTTGTGTTTATGAGTGTCTAAACACAAAGGGGGATACTATTACCCTTATACTTTTACTTTATGTTCTAATTTCACATTGAATTAAGTCACTTAAGTCATAAAGTGAAATTTGTCACTTATGTCATAAAGTGACAATTAATTCACAAAGTGGGTGAATTAAGAGAATAAATAAAACTAAGGAAAATTAACCAAAAGTGGGTTTCCAAGTGAGATATGTGAAATGAGATCCCACCCATTGATTAGACTCGGCAAGAGTTGATATTATCCATTGGTATTTTAGGTTTGGCCAAAGAGAGGCTAAAGGAGGCAAAAGGGTAAGGATGGGATTCATTCTTCACTTGAGAGAGGTGAGTGAAGAGGAGGAGAGGAAGTGAGGGTTTCAAGGAGAAAAAGGAGGCACACTTGTGGATGAGGGCGTAAGATACCTTGAGGAAGCTTTCATGGAGGCTAGATGTTTGAAATAGAGGAGTGGCACACTTGGTAGTAGTGTGCACCAAGCCAAGGAGAGGAGGCACTCTTGAGAAGAGGGAACATGGTCCAAGGAAAGAGGCAAAGGAAAAGGCAAGAGGCAAGGTAAAGGAAAGAGGCTTAACAAGGTGAAGAGGGTGCACCAAGGCAAAGGGTGCATTCTTCAAGGGCTAGCAGGAAGAAGTTTGAGGGACTCCATTACAAGACTGAGGATAAGCTTGGATTGTATCAGTTTCCTTGTGTATTTACTTGTTGTAGCATTTGATTTGAGATCTCCATTATACATATCTATCTTTCTTACTAGTTTTCCCCATGGGGGTTTTTCCAGGGTCATGTTGACCAAAAAATTATGTGTTCATTTGTCATGTTTTCTTAGAATTTCGGTGGTAGGTTGTTAAAGATCCTTTGATGTTTTGAGTTATATGCATGTGATAATATTTATGGCAGCCTAAACCATACATTTAACCCATGCAAGAGAGCGTCAAATGGGCATCAAATCACATGACTAAAGGAAGATTTTCCAGGCAGAAATATCAGACTGTGTGACTGTCCTAAAACAATCCTGTAGCATCATGTGAGAAATTCTTGAGTTGACTATTTTGGAAAACAAGCTAATTGTACAAAAACAATGAGACAAAATAGAGCTTGAAACACCTTGAAAATAGTGCCCAACAACAGGTCAAAGACATACCTCTGTTGGCAGCCTTTGGTGCCTAGAAATTCTTTAGTGCTAACAATCATGTTTGGATAAAAGAAAATTAAGGAATTGTAGGTAGGGTAGTATTAGATATGGAAATGATGTAAGCCATAAGGAAGACTGATGCTTGCTATTGCAAGATCTAAACCTCTTGAGAATAAATCTTGTGCTTGGGAAACTGAGTTTCCTATATGCAAAACATATTTAGAAATTAATATGTAATATTTATATGATGATATCTCATGATAACTATATGTGTGTGATACACCTGAGATGATGATGATTAAATATAGAAAGATCGGGAAGGAGGCTACTACTACGACATTGGAACCCTATGATGGCCACAAGCTAAAAAAAATTCTGGTGAAATATTTGGTAGTGAGTTGGAACTCCCCTTGCACAATAACACCTTGGTAAATGATGGATTTCTTGAGGGACTGAGTAGCATTGAAGGGGATTCCTGAGCTTGGAGGGTGAGGATGGAAAGGTGGAGGGAACTCAAGAATGCATATGACATGGTGGCCGAGATCATAAGGGTGCATCAGAAAATAACAATGAGCTAAATTCTTTCTATGGTTGCTCGTGAAACAAAGCAACAACCATATGAATAAGTGATTGTAATCACTGTGTTAATTATGGTCACAGATGGGATAATTGTTGTTCTAGATTTTTCCTTGTTCATTGTTGCTTGTTGTGCCTAAATGTCATTTATGTGTCTGTGTTTTTATGTGACTGGATGATTTTGTGGGCTTGTTTCATTGTCCCTACGTATGTTTAAGTTGATTGCATTATGTTTTAACTATTATGGGAAGTTACATGAGATTGTATGTCATGATTGTGTATTTTATTTCCACCAGAGTTGTGTTAAGATGTTGTGAAGGAGGAATAATTGAAAATATTTAGTATTTGGATATTCAATTATCACAACTGAAGTTCCTGGAGCCATAACTCAGAGACTTCTTGTTCAACCTTGTGCTAGAACCCTTGAAGGGAAGTGGTACAACACGAGGGACTTTAGTGCAAAGAAATGGGAGTGCAGAGAAATGTGTACACTTCCTTGGGTTGTACAGGTTGAGGGTGTTGGAGATTTGAAACTTCATGCAATAATTCTTCTCAAGAAAGTACAAGAAGACCCATATGCACCATCACAAAATCCCTAGGAAGAAGTTGAAGACCCACAAAGAGAAGTTGGTCCCACAGGAAAATAATAATAAAATTGAAGACCTAGAAATAAGAATTCGGCTCCGGATTGGCGACCAGATCATTAGTATAAATATAGGATTGGCTCATTTCATTTTGACAATCAGATAATTCCTTCTATAGTGCGCACAAGGCAGTTGCAGCTGCAGGTTTTGACAATTTAATTATATCTTGGTTCTGGTTGTCTTGGAGAGTGCGCCACACTTGGAGAAGCTCTTGCTCGGTTATTCTTGGTCATTTTGTTGAGGCGATGGGTATTGGTGATGCTAGGCTTGGGGAGGATCTTCTCTGTATGGTATTTTGGCTATTGATGGTGATGTACTTGTAATATCTTGGACTGAATTCTTCTAGAGAAAAGTTGTTGAGTTTTCTCCCAAGTTTGGGTTTCCCAGGATAAACTCTTGTGTTCTTGTGTTTACTGTGCATGGTTAATATTTCTAGATCTTGTTATTTCCGCTGCATTGTTATAGTTGAGATTTTCAGTGTATATTTATTCTATGATAATTGTTGTATGGGAGTGAATCTTGTTATTAATCATAAGGCAATAACTATCAAGAGATGAGAATCATATAAACACCAACATGGTACCAGAGCTAGTTGAAATATTGCCACTGCACAGTTACAGTTGCAGTTGTAGTTGCAATTGCAGTTAAAGTTTTGATTTACAGTTGCAATTTCCAGTCGCCAATTACAATTTCCAATTGCCAGTTTCTAGTTGCACAAACCTTGAGATTAGAAGACAAGCTGTATGGTGCTACAAATTTCATAGGTATGCACTTATATAAGTTTCCAAGTTATATTATTTAGCAGAGTGTGAGGGTGTTTGCATGGGATGTACACGAGACCTTGTCAGAGAAATGACCCAAAGGGATCATTGGATCTAGTGCATTTAGAGGAATAATGCACCCTCCCTAGCAATTAAGACTCCATGCTTGCATATCAGGTTTGATATTTTTATATTTTTGCATCTTAAACAAATATTGTAATCAAGACAACAATCTTTAGAGATCTATTGCTGCTAAGTACTTTTTCTATCAAATGTTTTGAATATTGTTAGTACAATGATCATTGTTTAGTACTAATGATGCACTTATTTACAAGATGAAATTGATCTCTTCTAGGAGATGTTCTTGGTTGTTGTCTTTGTCCTGGGTAGGTTACTATGGAGGTCACAAAACTATAAAAGTGTTTTTCTTGTATTTTGTTCTTGTTTTGTTTCGGGAAGGTTACCACGGAGGAATGATTGGTAACAACACTGGAAAAGTGTTGTTCCTATTTCCCATTTTTATTTTTGTTCCTATTTCCTTATCATAAGAATATTGTTCTTGTCTACTATTTTTTTGTTATTACGCTTGTTCCAGGTAGGTCACATGTGATAGCTATGAGAGGGAGCTATAGTGACGTATGTAGAAGGAAACATATTATATGGTCTCTAGTTTGAGACATGGATCAGGTTATCCATACATGGAGTTGTATACATGAAAGTATACATCCATATACTGAAGGCGAAGAAGACAAAGTTAGAACCTTCCAAAAAGAAGGATACTTTTGTGGGATACAGAGTGTTCCACATGGAGATTGATAGGGAGGAGTAGGTGGCTCCACCAATGGTGAGGCAGACAACCCCACCTAGTACTAGTTTAAAGGAAGCTAGAATCCAGAGGGAGTAATCCCTCAGGATCCAGTAGGGATGAACAACCTCCTAGGATAGTTCATTGGAGATCAGAATTCAGAATATGGAAAGGGAGAAGATGGATCCAGAGATTGCACAGACTCAGAGGGAGTCATGTTTTATAGGGAGCATGCTACTCCAAGATCGATGGATACTTGATGAGCTTAGTTTTAACCAAGAATGTACAGATTCAGAGTGAGCATGATCTCAGAGAGAGTTAGTTAGCTCAAGAGAGAGTTGATTATTCGAAGGGAGTTCCCCCCAAGATCCAGGTGGGAGAGAGACATCTCCCATGACTAACATACAAGTTTCATGAGTTGAGGAGGCAAGACAAAAGCTTCAGAGGCAAGAGGATTCAAGGATTTGTGATCTTGATACAATGACAAAGGATGAAACTAGTCAAGAGGACTAGGTATAGATTTTGTCTCATTCACAGAGGGAGAATCCAATGAGGTAGACTCGACAACATGACTTACTCCAGTGATAAAGGGAGTTGGAATCAGAATTCGAGATGGAGGATCTTGGCAGGATGTAATCTTTGGATTAGAGGTTCGATGAGATCAGATGAGATCTATAGTAGATTGGATCCTTGATGTACCTGGTTAATGCTAGGCCATATATTTTCTTTACAATGAGCACCCTGAGCCTATATTTGGTTGAAGCCAAGGCAATTCCAGTGGGTGGGAGCGAAGCATGATACAGTTGGATATGGTTTGTCTGAGGTGATGAAGTGAGGTTGTAGAGATATACAGATTCCGATTGAGCAGGGAGTGCAGTAGATAGATTGAGCATTTTGGGGTATTGCTTCAACTAGGAATCAATTACAATTTTCAGGATAAGTTGGAAGCAGACTTCTGTAGCAATCAGTACAACAAAGACAAAGTATGTCACAACTAGTGTCGCAAGTTGTGAAGTGGTGAAAATTCAGAAGATTTTTGCAGGACTTCATATGAGACATGGTACATAAGGGAGTAGTGAAGCTCCAATACTTATCCACAGATGAGCAGGTCACATATATCCTCCTAGAATGGCCATGCTGATTTGGCTGAGGAGGATGATACACAAGATTAGCCATGTTGATTTGGTTAGTGATGAGCATTGATGTTTCAACATTGGGAAGACGTTCTCCCAGATTGGTCATGCACAAGGCTATGCGAGTGTTGATATGACCGAGGGAGAATGACTCATTCACTCACAAAGATCTGCTAGTGGTGAATGGCCCAAGTATGTTGATGGAATCAGACAAACATTCTTCTAGATTGGTCATGCATGGGGCTATGCTAGAACTGATATGAACAATGGGAGAATAAATCATTCACTCACGAGGCTATGCTAGTGGTGAATGTCCCAGGTATGTTGATGTTCTCTAGGTTCAGTCAGACACTATTCCTATATTGGTCATGCACAGAGATATGATAGTGCTGATATGACCAAGGGAGAATGTCTCATTCACTCACGAGGCTCTGCTAGTGGTGAATGGATCAGGTATGTTGATGTTCTCCAGGTTCAGGTAGACATTCTTCGTTGATTGGTCATGCATGGGGCTATGCTAGTGTTGATATTACCAAAGGAGAATGATTCACTCATCCACAGGGATTTGATAGTGGTGAGTGGCCCATATAATAATTATGCAGACATTATCCCATATTGGTCTTGCACGAGGCTATGCTAATGCTGATATGACCAAGGGTAATGATTCATTCACTCACGAGTCTCTGCTAGTGGTGAATGTCCTAGGTGTATTCCTTCTCCTATCAAGGAGTGGATGGACTTGAGATTCTATCACATGCATATTCCAGGATAAAATGCATGTGTAGAGATGGAACATCAACATGGCTCATGAAGACAACCTTTCTATTATATAATAAATCCAAGTATGGAGAATTCCTTCCTCGTTGAGAGGGAGTGTTGGAGATTTGCAACTTCGAGTAGTCATTCTCCACAAGAAATTACAAGAAGACCCATCTACACCATTACATAGGCCACATGAAGAAGTTGAAGACCCAGGAAGAGAAGTTGGCCCCAGAGGAAAATAATAATAAAGTTGAAGACCTAGAAATAAGAAGTCAGCCCCAGAATGCCGCCTAGATCAATATAAATATAGGATTGACTCATTTCATTTTGCCAGTCAGATGAATCCTTTTGCAGTGCGCACAAGGCAGTTACAGCTGCAGTTTTTTGCTATTTCACTATATCTTGGTTTTGGTTGTCTTGGAGTGTGTGCCACACTTGGAGAATCTCTTCCTTGGTTATTCTTGGTCATTTTATTGAGGCACTAGGTCTTGGTAATGCTAGCCTTGGGGAGGATCTTCTCTGTATGGTATTTTGGCTATTGATGGTGATGTACTAGTAATATCTTGGACTGCATTCTTCTAGAGAAAGGTTGTTGGGTTTTCTCCCCAATTTGGGTTTCCCGGGATAAATTCTTGTGTTCTTATGTTGTGTTCTTGTATATACTGTGCATATTTTGGCTATTGATGGTGATGTACTAGTAATATCTTGGACTGAATTCTTATAAAGAAAGGTTCTTGGGTTTTATCCCAAGTTTGTGTTTCCCAGGATGAATTGTTTTGTTCTTGTGTCTACTGTGCATGGTTAATATTTCTAGATCTTGTTATTTCCACTGCATTGTTATAGTTGAGATTTTCAGTGTATAGTTATTCTATGATAACTGTTGTATGAAAGTGAATCTTGTTATTAATCATAAGACAATAACTATCAAGAGATGAGAATCATATAAAAACCAACAAAGGGGAACAAGAGTTTGTTGGTTGGAATTGTTGTGGGAATCGATAAAATATTAAGAACATTGCAACTAGAATGACAAAAAGTCTATGCACATCGCGAAAAATGAAAAGTTGTTGGTTGAAATTGCTGCTAGAATGATGAATTGTGAAACTTTCTTACACGGTTTGGGCTAAGGAGCCTAAGTATCTATGGTGTTTGGGCCATAGTGCCTATGTATGTATATGATTTTGGACAGGGCGCCTAAGTGTCTATAATTTTGGGCCAAAGTGCCTATGTAATTTGGCTTAGGATGGAATGCCTTTGTGATTTTGGGTCCCAAAGCCTATATGTCGATTAATGGTCAGGGAGACATAATTGGAAATTGGATGTACACTTGTAGGGTGTTGTGCATTGAGGACAATGCAAAAACAAAGGGGAGGGGAATGTAGCACCCTTATTTTTAACCCCCGTGAAATATAATATATTTTTATAAATGTGATTTAGGATGGGGAACCAATGTGTTTGGGGCAAAGAACCCATATTGGTTTAATGTGGCCGGAGGCCGAATAGTATATTATATGCAATGAAATAATTAATAAAAAAGTTACCGCTGGATGTAATATGAAAGGGATGAAGAATTATGGGAAGCTATGATTCCACAAGAGAGAGGGGGTCCAAGGGGGAATTATTCACGGGTATTAATCCAACCCACATTCCTAAAATTATTATTTTTGTGTATAACCTTCTATTTGTTGTTTAGAGTTTCCAAAGCTAATCATTTAACTCATGTAAGAGGGTGGATGTGAGGGGTCACATCCCATATTTATTGGAGAGAATGGGTTGGAGTACAATCAGCCTGGGGAAGAGTGTAAATCAAGTCAAGCATGTAAGCAAGGGAGAATAAGATAAATTCGTATGCAGAATAGAGACAAGTTTTTATAGGCAGAGTTTGGGAAATGAGAGAGGAGTTGAGTGCTGGGAAGAGAACCAACCATGTTGTGCTTGAAGGAAAACATTATTTGGATGTGGTTTGTGCTGAGAAAGAGGCATGCGTGCCTGTAAATTGGGTTGTAATCCTGTAAAGTGTGAATCTATTGAGGAAATGGTTAGGGCCTTGTGAATGGAGTTGTGAGCACTCTTAAAGTAGCTGAGAGTATTACTGGTCAACCAGGTGCACTAGAGCCTTGGAGGGAAGTGGGAAGGCCAAAGGGACTGTGTGCAGTGAAGGGGGATCCCATTCCTTGGGTTTGTGTAGGTTGTGGGAAACAAATTTGAAACCTGGGTTTTGGGGTTGTTGTGTGTGAAGAGTGGTAAACCAGAAGGGTCAGATCTCTTGGTGGACTCATAGCCTCAGCTCGAGGGTGGCCTACTATTGAGAGAAAATGAGAAACAACACCTATGACTGGGAGGTTCATCCTTTGTATGCATCTAGTTGTTTATTATGCTTACATGTAAGTTCTTTTTTTCTTCTGTTATTATGTTTATTCCACTGTGCAAATGGTTTATATGAATGTTGTGTGTTTGTTTTTTTCTTGAACAATTGCATTCATGTTTTAATATATGCTTATATATACATTTAAAACTCTGGTATCAGTCAACTGGTTAAATATGTGTGTGATCTATAACTGGTAAGCTACATGAAATTAATTAGTATAAAATCTTATGATTTAATGTGTATTTCGCACGTAATGTTATTCAACTGGAGGCTAGGTACATTACATTAATAAATGGAGATAATGAGAGGTTTTTTGTACCCTAATCCTATGACGAGATTATTAAATTGGAAGGAAAAGTGGCATTGCACAATTTTATATAGCCATGTGAACTATCGTTTGGCACACTTGTGTAGTTATGTAGATATGGAGAACATTCAATTTGATTTGTGTGATTAATGGTTATCTTGGGACTTGGCTCCAAACATGACACTCATTCCTTTCCACATAACCGAGTTTAGGTGTGGTGTGTCGAGGGCTCTTTGTTATAAGGGTTTGTGGATTTTGGGTGACCGGTGCTCAATGCTAGTTCTCATTCATCAATTGACAAGAATTCCTCTAGTTTCTAGATTCCTTTTTTCCAATATCTTTCATTTTAGCGTTTTGGACTCTGTCATTTCGTGCTTTGAACTTGAAGACATTCTTTTTCTCTTTGGTTATATCAATTTCGGTTATGGGTTTGCTTTTAGGTATGACAATTCATAATGCTTTACTTCTACACCAATTTATAATTTGGGGAGTGAGTTAGAAAAATGTTTGAGGCTTGGTAGTTTTAGCATATTTTTGATCTTTAGTTCAACCACCTCAGGGAAATGAATTAATGATAATCTATGGTTGAGATGTTTTGGATGTTTCTTGGGTGTTTTCACTCTAAGTTTTAATTTTTAAGTTTATACTCTTCTTTTTGGTTCTTCTTACTTTGGCAGCGGGTCTGTTCAAGGGTCTTGCTCATGTCTTGGCCAATTCCAATAGTTGTTTAAGTTGTGAAGTGAGGTTTGGATACAATGGAGGTTATTTTGGTTTCAAAATGGAACCCAATTAGAGCGAAATTAAACACATCCTTCGTGGACATGAAGAAATTTATGAAGATAATCGCTCAACCCTTCAATTAGTATCGGTACAAATGGGGGCATGATAACAAATAGTGGAAAACCTCACCCTGTGCATTGAGATTTTGGGAAAAAAATGTCATTTTTTGAGATCTTTGGTTCTTCCACAACAAACTCAGTGAATATTCATCAACCGAGCGTCAACAGTTTCCCACCTTGGAAATACAGAGGAAGAAAAAGGGGATCATGGTGTAGTACCAATGGAACTGGAAGGATATTATTCGTCTCAAAGTGGAGCATAGGAGGATCTAGATTATGAATCAATTCACAACCAATGTTCTATAAAATTGTTTTTTTGTTGGGACAATTTGTTAAAAGAATTTGTTGTCATACTATATGGAAGTTTTACGAGAAGATATATATGTTTTTTAGCATGATAATAGTAGGGAAAATACTAAATGTGAGCCAAAATTTTGTAACAATCTTTTTGATTTGGTTGTTTTCCTCGACACAACTCTTAATATAATATAAGCTTCACTTTCTGTTAAAAAAATAATTTTTTATTGTTGAAAATCCTTAATTATTTGATTCTTTCAAATTTTAATTTAGTACACATTTTAAAAAATTCCATAATAATAATTGTAATTAAAGATATAAATAAATTTAATAAATTTCTTTATAATATATATAAATTTTCAAATAATCAACTATTTTGTAAATAATATTATATATTTTTAGAAAATCTTACTAACTAAAAGGTATTGAAGTAATAAGTTTATATTCGCAACTTTGACTTTTTTTTAACAAATTTGTAATAAGTTTCAGTAACAAGTTTCATATTCACAACTTTATTTTTTAACAAATTTGTAATAATTTTTTATTAGGCAAAAAACACTAAAATAACTTTAAAATAGAGACAAGTAACTATTGGTACTCAGAGGGGGGTGAATCGGTATCAAGTACAATTTAAAACCTTTTTCAACTTATACTTAAACCATTCAATTATATCCAATGAGAAATGAACAATAGTATAAGAGTTACACAAATACAC
>JZKD02S0505186.1:69599-99426 GCA_000966675.3 Picea glauca | reverse complement strand
TACTCCAAGCACTGCAAATAAGTAATTTACAACATCTGATGACACAAGAGGCTTGCTAATGAAAATGAGAATGACTATAGGGTGGCAAGGAATGACTGAAGGGTGACGAGGGGGCTGATATAAAATCCAGGGTGATATGGAGAGACAAACAATAAAAAAGGATTTCCCATGAGGGACAAATGCAGCGAAAGGATGACTGTGGGTTTGTTGAGGGGGGAGGCGACGAACGAGCCTGTGAGTTTGTGGGAAGAGTCCTGTACATAGTACTGACTGATGCCATGGAGGGATGAATGAAATTAGGGGAGTTGAACTGACGAGGGAGGAGATAGTCCTGGTCATTATAACCACACAGGCGAGCCAGATACATCGGTTTTCCCATGTGAGAAGAATATTTCATAGTGCTTGGAGGTGAGATCAACTTGTATGATCGAGCTAGATGAATCCTGTATGGTACAAGCCATATGGTGCAACGATAGATTATCATGTGGATGACTGAAAGCGTCCACCCAACCATTTAGTGACTTTCCTTGCAAGCTGGACCTCATCTAAAATGGGTGTGAACACTCCCTTTTCGCCACACTTGGGTGGAGTTGGCGTTGGTTCTAACCATGTGGTCATGGGGGAAGCTTAAGCCCCATGAGGAGGGACTCCTTTGACTAGCCAAAAATTGCTCTTGGATGCTCATTAATATAAGGTGGTTGGGATTGAAACTCCGTCGATGCTGAGAGTGCCGAGAGGTGTCCCGATGGATGCATTGGCCATCTTGTCTACTTTACTGTTGTTACCATAGAGGATGTGAAAGAAGGAGAGCTTGATTCCTTTGGAGGCCAACCTGGTTCTGTCCAGGATCTGTTTTAAGTTGGGATCTTTGGGGTTTTATCCCTTGACCATCAGTCTTATTTGGTGGGGGAATCTCCGAGGACAACAAGCTTTCTTATTCCCTTGGAGTGGGCCATTTGAACTCCTTTTAAAAGAGCGTATGCCTCAAATTTGTTGTTGGTGTCCATTCCTAGATTCCAGTGGTAACGAGATGTTTTTTTTCCCTTGGGATCATAGAGAATCCCCCCCACATATGCCTCCTCTAGGTTTCCTTTAGAAGCTTCGTTGAAGGAAAGAGTATGGGTTTTTTTCTTCTGAATCCAGAGTTCCATGTTGGGAGTGTGATGAAGCTGCCATCGTGATCTTGGAGCTTCCCGAGGAGACTTAACATCCCTGAGATTGAAGATTGTTGTCATTCCTTTTCTCGGTCGTTCTAGTTTGTTGTGTCTTCGATTTTCAGAGAATGAGAGAAAATGGTTTCAAAAAGAAGCAACTTTTCCTTAGCTACTATTGTTTGGGGGGGGTGATCTTACCTTGAAAGATTTTTCTATTTCTTTCTTTCCATATCTACCAGCAGAGAAATTTCACAAGAGCCCTCCACGCTCGTTTCAATACCGGCTTGTCCTTGAAGGAGCCTCGATAATATTTATCCCAATTCCCTAGGCTGGGGTGGGGGGAGAAGGGCCATCGAATAAATATAGCTAGGTCTTCGAAGGCAAGGTTCCAATAGTTTTTTGCAAAGGGGAAGTCCCATAACTGATGATTGATATCTTCTTGACTGTTGTTACAAAGTGGGAAGATGAAGGGACCTAGGTAGCCTCTCTTAATGAGATTCTCCCCTGTTAAAATCTTGCCATGTGCTAAAGTCCAAGTGAAGAAGTTGATTTTTGGGAGGGAGTCCCGGTTCTAGATATTTTTCCATTTTGCTGAGGGATGATGTCCATCTGTGTTCTTGAGGAGCTGGTTGTAACCTGTTGTTACTAAGTATCCTTGGCTCCCCCAACCCCTGATGTATGGACATGTTTTTTGGATGGGTGTTGCCCCTTTTAGTAGCTTGACCAGGCTTTGAGCTTGTCTTGTTAAATGTTAGGGAACATTCCCCAAGTTCCAATCTTTCCAACTACCATTATCATTCCAAGATGATATATCAAATAGAGTACGCTTTCTCAGACCAAGCATCCAACATTTTAGATCGGAGAGATTTTCATCTCTGGGGTTAAAGGTTACCCTGAAGATCCTGTCCTGCTAGATTTTTATTGTTTTTCCATTTCCCGAAATCCAAGAGAGGTGCTCTCTGAAAAAGGGGGTGACTCCCTTTATTAGTTTCCATATTTGGGATCATGTCTGGTGGGGATGTGGATTGTCCAAGAGAGGTTCTCTCTGAAAAAGGGGGCGACTCCCTTTATTAGTTTCCAGATTTGTGATCCTGTCTGGTGGGGATGTGGATTGTTTTTCCTAGTCTGCACTTGCTTATGAGCGCTTGCTTCCACCAATCAATGTCCCCTGAGATTAGTCTCCATAAAATTTTGGCTCCCATTGCCAAGTTGGCGAGTTCGGGGTCTTGGATGCCCATGCCTCCCTTAGATTTTGGCTGGGTGATCGTTTCCCACTTTACCAGGTGGAGATTTTTGTGATTTGAGGCCCCCCCCTGCTATAAACATTTGTGAATGAGTTGACTCATTGCGTGAAGAATTCCCTTTGGGGCAAGGAGGGTGGAGAATTGAAACATGGGAAGGGTCAAAAGGACAAACTTTATTAAAACCACCCTGCCTGCTGGGTTTAGCCATCATGCTCCCCAACTATCCATTTTTTCCCTGAACTTTTGAAGGATGTGGTGCCATAATTCTCTAGTAAGCGTTCTAAGGTAGAGGGGGAGGCCTAGATATTTGAAGGATTTCCAGTCTTGGGTGATGGCAATGCCCATTATTTGAGTTATACCTTCCCTGGTGCCCGACGAGACATTCTATGTATAGATCTGAGATTTTTATTTATTTAGAGAGCCTCCCGAGACTATGATGAAGGTATCCAGGACTCAAAGGATTCTTTTGGCCAAAATTTTGGAAGCACCGCTCAGAAGGATTGTGTCGTCTGCGAATTGGGAGTGGTTTAGTATTTTCACACCTTGGGTGATTTTTATACCAGGAATGTTGCTAGAGGCACTTTCCCATTCGAGGCTTCTGTTTAGAGATTGTTCCATGAGCACATAAAGAACAGGAGAGAGGGGGAAGCCTTTCCTTAAGTCTTTGGATGCCTTGAAGAAGGGGCCTGGTCTACCATTTATTAGTGGCTCTATCTAGGGAGACTCGATGCACGAGTTGATCCAATTCATGAAATTATCGCTGAAATCAAACTTGCGCAAGACTTTGAAGAGAAAATTATGCTCCACTTTGTCAAAAGCATTGGCCATATCTAATTTTAAAGCCATTATGGACTCCCCGTGCATGTTACTAGCATGGATTGCTTCTTGGATGAGAATGTAGTTATCCCAGATTTGGCGGCCTGCAAAAAAACCTCCCTGCTTTGGGAGGATTAGCGCGCTGAGGAGGGGATTGAGCCTATTTTCTATTATTTTGGCTAGGATCATATAGGAAATGTTACAGAGCGAGACGGGCCTGAAGCGATTGAAGGAGGAGGCTCCATGTTCTTTTGGGAGGAGAGCAAGGAAGGAGGAGTTTGTTGCTCCACCCAGTTTTTTGGCTTTGTGAGCGAAACAAAGCATTCTGGTGAAATCTTTTTGAATGATAGGCCAACATTTTTTGTAAAAAAGAAGAGTGAATCCATCCAGACCCAAAGCTTTGTCTTCATGAAATTGGTTCAGGACTCTGAGAATTTCGGCCTCTTCTATGGGTCAGTCTAGAAGGTGGTTATCTACCTCGGTTATTTTTGAGGGGATATGCTAGAGAAATTGATCAAAGAGGTGTGCATTGTCTTGAACAGAGGTTGTGTACAGGGAATGGAAGTGGGAGGAGGCGAGTTCTTTGATTTGGTTGCAGTCCCGAATTGTTTCCCCTTTAGGATTTTTAAGCTCGGAGATTTGATTGGCCCAGTTTCTGACTTTGGTTTGGTTGTGGAATAAGGTGGTATTTTGGTCGCCTGCCTTCAACCAGATGTTCCTTGATTTAAGCCTCCAAGCCATTTCTTCTTCCACTAGGGCCCAAAGATAGTCTTTGTGGAGGGATTTCTCTTGGGTGAAGATACTCTGCAGAATCTCTACGCTTTCCATTTCATCTTGGAAGGCCTCCAGTTGGGAATTTTTGACTTGTGCCTTGTTGTCCGAATTATCTTTATCCCATATATTTAGCATGTCTATGATTGATTTGAGTTTCTGCTCCCAAATTTAGTTTGGAGATCCTATGATCCACTGGTTCCAGATCTGAGCAATGGACTGAATAATCTCTGGTCGGTCCAGCCAAAGAGGATTTATCGTGAAGGGAATGGGACTCCAGTTCTGCCACTTTTCAAAGGTTAGTCTTATGGGGCGATGGTCTGAACCAGCCCAGAGGAGATTCATTGAGCACGACTTATCAGGGAGGGCCCATAATTCACTGCTGATCATGAATCTATCTTGTTTGGCTATGATATGACTAGGCCCTTCTCTTCTATTGTTCCATGTGTAGATCCCTTTACTAGATGGGACATCATAAAGGTCTAGATCCAATATGAGGTCCTCCAGTCTTTCTCGGAATTGATCTCTAAAGACCGATCCTCCTCTTTTTTCCATTGCGGCTCTAGTTGTGTTGAAGTCTCCTGGGATGATGAGGTTTTGGGGGGGATTTTCTTTGGCAAGGTCTATCAAATATTGCCAGCATTCAATTTTTTCATTGTAATTATTTGGTATGTAAACGTTAATGATGGAGTAGAGAATACCTAAAGTTTTATTGAGAAGATTCACTCGGATCCAGAATTGGGTTTGCGTTTTCACTTGCAAATCTAAATTTTCCCTTTTCCAGAGGATTCTGATTCTGCCTGAAGCCCCTCTCAAGCTCACTGCGCATCCATCACAATTATTCTAGATTTTTTGAAGGTCATTGAGGGTTTCCAGTTCCCCCAATTTTGTCTCTTGGAGCATGAGGATTGATGGTTTTTCTACCTGTAGAAGTTTTTTGAGATCTTTCTTGTGGCTACTGCCTAATCCCCTACAATTCTAGGAGACGATTTTCATCATTTATCAAGGTGTTTGGTTGCCCCCCCTCTTGATGGCTGTGAACTTGTTCCCTTGTGCTGGGTTTCTTTATTCTTACCAGCTTTTCCATCTTTCTTGAAGGATTCCTCAATGGTTTTTTGAATCCCTAATTCCTTTTCCCTATCTACTACTAATTCCCTTTTGTTTCAATATGGTTTCCTTCTAGGTTTCTTACTGTTAATGATTTGGGTTAATTCCACTTCAGATTCACTGTCTGAGGAGTCTCAACCTTCTTCTTCCAATATTTATGGGTTTTCCATATTTTTAGTGCGTGGAGATAGAGCGCGATCTTCGCTTAATTCCAAAACTTCTTTATTCTTCTCCAGGGCAGCGTCGCTTCGTCTTTTTTCTGCTTCTAGTCCTTTCCCACTGATTTCCTGTGGTTCCATGTCGACAGGTGGAGTACCATTTTGGATAAGGTTGACCTGATGATTATGGCTTGATTCTCGTTTTTGAGGGGATCCGGGGATTTTTTCTTTTGACTCAATAGGATTTTCCCTTTGATTTTGGTGTGGGATCTGTTGATTTTTTCCATTTGGTTTCTTCCTTTTGGGATGCTACCACTGGTCTTGCTTGGGGTCTTGATCTTGAGAATCTTTGGCTTGAGGGTAGGATTTGGCGAAGTGGCCATATTCGTGACATATTTTTCACTTAAAGGGGATTTGTTCATAATCCACTTGTTGGATGTAGGACCAACTATCAAGATTTAGTTGTATAGCTTCTAAGAGGCCCTTTTCCATATGAAATTCTACATAGAGTCTCGCATAGGCCTGAAGGCCATCCTTTGGCTCAACATGGTCTATGAACTTGCCAAGGGTTTTTCCTATGTTTTGAATTGTTTCATCATTCCAGCAGTGCAAGGGAAGGAAGGGTAACCTAACCCAGATTGGGATTGCAGAGGGGATATCATTTTTCGGGCTAAAGTCTAGAGTCCATTTGTTTAGATACATTCCTCTGCCCCCCATGAAGTATGGTTTGATGTGAAAGATCAGATCTCTATCTTCTTTCTTTTCAAATAGAAAGGCAAAGAATCCCTTACCGCAAAAGGCTACCGAGAGTTTCCCTTTGATCAACTTGCGCTAGTTTGCTTCCAACCAGATATGCATGGCTCTTGGAGATGGCCATAATCCTGTGAATTGTCTGATCAAACCATGATCTGCGAGCCTTAGAGCCAACGGTCGTGCTGAAGGAGCGTAGACTAAGACCTTGGGGATTTTGACCGCCTTTTTGACGAAACGGGAAGGCAAAATCTTGGGTGCTTTGGCATAGGATGAAACTAGGGCTTGAAAGACCTGCATGTCAAGGGATGGGGAGTTCGGAGGCAGATCCCCTCCCAGAGGGGGAGTCATAATGCATGTGTACAATGGTTATCAAAGATGTAGATCCAAGCATAGGCTGCAACTCCTTTCCATCATAATAAAATTATTCCTTTATTAACAATAGCTAATTAATGATATTAAATTGTTATGCTATCATATAGTTTCTCGAGAGTGGGATGCTTTACATTTATACATTGCAAACAACCTTGATTGGATGGAGCATTGGATAGAATATACTGAAGAATAATTCGGTAGGTTATCATGGGAAGGGGTGATTAAGATGATTAAAACAACGCATCATAATCGAGATCAATTTCCTGATCTTACATCAAGGAAAGTTGATTTAGCCTTTGGTTTAAAAGATAAATAGGCAAGTAAAATTTTATACCCACATTTTCCTAGTTTTTTTCCCAATTTTTCAATGTATTTGGTTTGTTTAATTTATGAAAGATATATTTACTAACTCCTATATGAGGTTTATTAATTGGCAATGTATTTTTTACTTGTTTCCCATGTTGCAGTTGAAACATCACAAGGCTATGTGGTGTGATGGTCATAAATTTTGTATCAAAATGTCGGATGATAAGATGAAAACATCAGATTGTGGGATAACTGCAGTGTTTAAGGTCACCAACATTTCCTATAGAAGTGACAAAAATATGGAAGAAACTAAGAATAAGTACTATGGGCATTTGGAGGATATAATTGAGTGTGATTTTAATTCCTTTAAAATAGTTTTGTTTGAGGTTAAATGGTACATGCTACAGATGCATGAATGTAATCTTGAAAGAACTGATATTGAGCATGATAATGGATTTACCATGGTTAATACAAGGGCATTTGAACCGGTTACAGAGCCTTATGTTCTTCCAAGTCAATGTGAGAAAGTATTTTACTTAGAGGTACCTGGTAAAGTAGGTTGGTCATACGTTGTTAGATATGATCAAAGAGAAAGACCAGTAAAGAATAATCATGTAGTTGTGGATGAAGATAATAAAGAGGAAGAAGATCATGATTATGCAGATCAGGAGCAGGTGGCTCATGTAGTCAATGTGTCATATGAAGAAGTTGAAGAAGTTTATCATCTAAATGTAGAAGAAGACGATGTCATTGATGATATCGATAACTATATTAGCGAAAATGACATTGATGATATCGATAACTATATTAGCGAAAATGACATTGATGATGATGTTGATATGAATGAGACTTTGAACAATATTGATTTTGAACCAGATCCTGATACAGATGTTGAGATGGATGAAGAAGAATATGACTGGTATTTAATTGTTGAAAAGAAGAGGTATGTGTTTATATATTTTATATGATCTTTATATGTTTTTATTTTGTATAATATAGTATATGATACATGTTCTTTAGAATTTCAAATCAGGTAATATGGGGAAATTGAGAGTGATGTGAGAGGGGGGGGGGCATAATTAGAGCTTCCACCTTCACGTGGTTTCCCCTATTTAGTAGATAATGAACTATTCACGAAACCAAGAGGATCTCTGTGCGACTGCCCCTAATCATACCAACGATGTAAGTATGTCCATCATCCATTCATCATGTAAACCATAAAACCTAATTTAGTGGAGTCATATATTTGTTACTAGTGAATGTATGCATTGTTGTTGACATGGAATGGGGCAACACAAGTACCTTCTTAATTTTCTTCCTTCACTTGATGTGGGCCTGGTCATTCCTAGCCTTGAATTGAAAGTTTCCCCTAGTCTTAGTCATCACCCATTATGACACTTGTCACCCAATAATCATTAGATCACAAGGTTGGAGGCATATGGGCATTAGCATCATGAGGCTTTATAACCCTACAATAACAAGAGACATTAATTGAACTTTGACTAGATTGAAAGGTGTGTGCAATTAAAAATACTAACAACCCAAAACTAAAAGGGATCAATACATAGATTGTCAATGAGTGGTGATCTGGCCATGGTGTGTAGGAAGAGGTCTAGCACCTTCAAAATTATCATTATCCAAATATCTTATACAAATTTTACAAGGAAATTGTACTAGGACTAGACACGAGCAACAATGACCTGTGAATGGGGCCAACGTTGAAAGTTTTTCAAACTATTTTTGTATACATGGATATAGTATTCACATTCCTTAATGATATGGGAGGGTTTCTAGACTCAAATTTTACTCACACACCCACTTTATTCCATCATCAATTCATCATGTAAACCATAAACCCTAATTTAGTGGAGTCATCAATTTGTCGGGTTTTAGTGTTCCCAGTGAATGGATGTGTTGTTGTTGACATGGAATGGGACAAAACATGTTCAACTTCTTAATTTTATTTCTTCACTTGATTTGGGCCTAGTCATTCCTAGCCTTGAATTGAAAGTTTCCCCTAGTCTTAGTCATCACCCTTCAATGTGAAGTTACCCCTGAAGTTAGAATCATCTTCATCATTAGTAGAAGGATGATTAGGATGATTTTATTGATAAAAATAATATTGACATTCTGAGTGATGTGGCACATAATGTGCATTCAATTTTTTTTACGTAACAATTACAATAATTTGAGCATATAATGGAAACTAATGTTAAAATATATGGAATAAGTTTTTTAAATGGAAACATTATTTGTGATTTTTTTTTTTTTTTTACCAAAACAGATTATTTTTCTTCATTGCTACCATCATCACCCTTTCCATCAACATATTCCCCATTATAATTAGTTTCATTKTTTCCATCAATTTTATCTTTATCATTATGCCAATCGCCATTRATGAATCCTTAATGGATCCAATGTTGAAACTTAGAGTAGTAGAATGATATTATCTTTAGTGAAGATTTGATATAGATGCAATACATCACCTCCTTTCACCATTATCTGCACAAAATGGGATTTCATTAAACATTATATCATTCAACACTAAATAGACCTTATAAAAAAACAAAAAACCCTTTCTCACCCAACTTACTTATGAAAGAAACAAATATTTGATGGATTATTTAGTGAACTCAAACCTCTCTTAATAGATCCCTAGATTTTTTAATGACATTTGTGAAGATTTACAAGGCAACATGAACCCAAGGGTTACCAAAAAATGGCAAGAATGTTTGCAAGGAATCCGAGTCAACGATTTATGTACCATGATTTTATTAAACTTGAAATGAAAATCTATGTGCATTGCTCATTATTCCTGCAAAAACAAACTTTTTGAGAGTAAAGTTGGGAGCCCGCCCATTGCTGCACCTGACCATAGTTGGGAGCCCACCCATTGGTGCATGCGACCATAGTTGGGAGTCAATGTGTATTAGGAGGAGCCCACCCATTGCTGTCATCGATTTGGAGATCATTGTGCACGTGACCAAGGAGATCCCTGTGTAGGGAGGAGGGCACATAGAGGGAACACAGAGGGTACACTATGCAGGGCACACGGAGGGCACATTGTGCAGGGAGGAGAGGGTACATAGAGGGCACTGAGTTGAGTACACATGGAGGAGATACACTACGAGGGCTTATGCAAAACCCTGACCCTCGGGCCAAGATCTGCACAGGATCATTCTTCTTTGAATCCGTAGAATTGAAATAGTTCTTTCGGTCCCTCACTGGAACCCCACGAATCTGGTCCACAGGTCCTTTGAAAATCCCACCTATGCGAACAAGCACTAGGCGCGAGCTTCACCTCCACGGGACCAAGACATTGTGGCTATATCGGGATTTCGGTAACCGTGAGTTTGAAACGCAGCTGCCCAAACCACTGGTCACTTCGTTCCTTGAATTCTGGAAATGGATCAATATCGAAATGGACTCGGATCTTTCGAGATTTCACGAACAAGGAGTTCATGATGCAGTGACTCCAAAATCTCGCCTCCTCTGCTTCCCAAACCCCGAAATGCCGAAATGTCGAAACGAGCTCAACGGCTCTGGCTCATGCTATTTCCTCCGAATGTTTTCAAATCTTCGCGATCTCATGAGTCGGGACTCCACATCTCCCGAATCTTGGCCTCTCAACCACCCAAGTCCTGAAATGTTGAAATCTACCTAACCACAGTCTAGTTTTTTGAGATTTCAGAATTCGCGATCCCGCAATTCTGGCTGCAGACGATTCTTGGTCCTTCGATCTCCCAGACCCCGAAATGTAGAAATGTTGAAATGGCTGCTTCCTCTGGGACCATAGCCCTGCTCCAAGGACACATCACATTTGGCGACTTTGGGGTTTTCAATGCAAAGTGCCCTAGCTCCTTTTCATCGGGATTTCCAAAATGCCGAACCCCGAAATGTCGAAATGCCGAAATGCTAAAAGGCACTCAGCCTTAACCTCCTCACAGATTTGTGAGATCCAACGGCCCACAGGATTTTCAGCACTTCTCCATGAAGCATCTCTACCATCTGTTTCAACTCTTTTCTTGTGTGACCTCCCAAAGGTTAAAATCCATGCGCCTTCCTCCCGATCGGATGGCTATCGATCCTTTGCACTAGATCTGACGACCTAGATCTGTTTCTCTTCTCCTGTTGTCTGGATGTGAAACTCGACGGTCCATATCTCATCTCTCTAGCTGATCTAACGACAACTATTCCCTACCTTGAGCATGGCCTTCTTCCTTTCCCTTGGAATATTTTCTGAAGTATCAAAGGCCTCAACCTTTGCTTCCTCTGTGAGCTCAATTCCTTTGGATATCGCCTGCGTTCTAGGAATGTTATCCCTCCTGAGCTTTGTCGACTGTGAAACCTCAAAGGGTTTCTTGACCTTCTTCTCACACTATTGTTACTCGGTGTGCTAAGGCACTATCCTTCCTGAGCTTTGTTTACCCAAGCCTCTAGAGGACTCGCCCTTCTGTGTCCTCAAAGGGAAATTTGGTGTCGTCCTGACTACCTTCTGCTCAAGCCTCCTTGCTGAGCTTTATTTCTTTGAACCTCAAAGGTTCCCTCAAACTCTTCAACCTCTTGCAGGACCTTCACATGAAATGGTGCTATCTCTTCTGAGCTTATCTATGGATCTGACCTCAAAGTGTCTTTGTCCCTTTCTCTCCTGGAAGAGATGTCAGTGCCCTCTGGCAACTTCCCGCTCAAGCACGCTTTTCTAAGTCTGCAGGGTGTTCAACAACCCTGTGAGTGTCTCCTCTTGTGACACTTCTCCTTCTTATCAGAACCCAAAAGAGAGTTCTTCTCAGTGCACTCTATGCAACTGCTCAATTCACTCTTGGTAGAGTTTCACAGTACTTCATACGCTCTATCTTCCCTAAACTCGAAACAGAGTTCCTCCTGTGCATTCCTTGCACTCGCTCGATGCCCTCCTGACAGAGCTCTACAAAACCCTCAATGATTTTGTTATCTCTATGGCTTCCTCTACACAGTCTTACCTCCAAGGTGTTAAACAACCTTGAGGTTTCTCCCTAGGTCTAATACTTCCTCTAGTGCGCCCTCCTACCACAACTCTGTCCAAATTCCACAGAATTCAGAAGTGCACTCTATGCACTGGCTCAATGCATCTTGTACATTTTCTCAATGCCCTCCTGGCAGAGCCTTTACAGAATTCTCAACAATTCTTCCTCCCCTCTCTGTGCTCTCCTCTGCACAGTTTCTCCTTCAAGGTGTTCAACAACCTTGAGGCTTATTCCTTGAGTCAATGACTTCGGCTGGTGTTCCTTCCTGGTACGTCTTTGTCTGAAATTCCACAGAATTCAGAAGTGCACTCCTTGCACTGGCTTACAAAACCACAGTATTCTGTCATGCAACCTCTTGCATGAAGCCTCAAAGAACCCAAACCTAAAATCAAAGAACTCACAGATAGGAAAATCTATCTATCCCTACAGATGGAACTTAACATGCATCTACAACATTAATCAACACACAACATTCATAAAAGACACATAAAACACATAGAAAACACATATGCAAGAAAAACTGCTTTGTATTAACATCAATGTCTAATTACAATGTGTTCGAACTCAGATTGCAACAGAGTCTCGGCTCCCTCTCTTCTCCCTTTATGCTAAATCTAAATACAAAGAAGATCTTTTTACAAAAGGGGGCTCCTCGAGCGCTTCCCTCCATCCTCACCAACTCTCATTAATTTACATTCAATTTCATTGAATGGCTATCTAGTCCAAATTGGATCTAGATCTCAGCCTTACAACCATTTAAGGCAACCTTTTTCTAAAGCTTGTGCACATGCATGGATTTTGGCTCTTCGGCCTTACATCATTTAATACAATTTCAAAATTTAAAATTTTAAAGTGAGAGGGCTATGCCTCTCCTCTCCATTGAACATGCTTGATGTGCTGGCTGGCTGGCGTGTGATGACATTGGAGCGATGCTCCTGCATCATACTCCCCAGCTGTAAAAATCATGAGCTCTTACTCATGAGCTTCCCAGCACCTCTGTTGAAATCCACCTGGATCCCAAACAGTTCTCTGGAGTTTTCCATCTACTCCATTGCTTTGCTGCTGCTGCTACATCTGTTATCCTATTGCTATGGCAGGTTCTCCTCTGCTTAGCTCTTCCTCATTGGCAGTTTCTACTGCTGACCTCAACATCAACCTTCTGATCTCCTCAATTATCTCGTCCAGTTGCTCCCATGGTTGGCTCTCCTTTTGCAGCCTGCTCCATTGCACTTCTTCTCTGCAAATGGGTAGACCAACTAGATCTCCCATGCCATCTTCTTCCTCTGTGGCCTCAACTTGCCACCATGCTGCAAAATTTTTCTCTACAGTCTTACCTTCTTGATTGACCTATTGTTCAGTCACCCTCTCTGGTAGACTTTCTTCTACCATTTCTTCTGCTGGTTCAACTCCAGCTTCCTCCAACTGCTCTCTAGACTAGGATTCACCTTCATCTTCTGCTGCATGCCTCCACACTACAGTTATCATCAACTATTCAGCTCCCTGGCTGAAAATTCTGAGTGATTCCTTAGAATGCTCCTCTGCTATCATCTGCATGACTGTCTCCTTGTGGTAGTTACCTACTAGCTTTGGATGGTTCAACCAATCCTCCAGCATCTCCAACTCCTTCTCCCATGGAGTGAGAATCTTATCTTCATGCTCTTCTTCTGCTGGGGTAGATTTTGATGTCTTCTCCAGTTCTCCTTTCTCCCTAAAAGTCACAACTGGCTGTCCATTTGCTATTGCTCAATCGACAACATAATCTTTTGCCTCATCTAGGCGATGTGGCAGGAATACCTCTATTCCCTCAATCATCAGAATTCTCTTATGATCTTCCTCTATTAGCTCTCCTCGATGATATAAAATCACCTCTGAGTTCATGAGACTCTCACATGGCCTCATCTGCTCTCCCTTGCCCACCTGGCAATATGGAGTTTCTCCTCTTCCTCTGCCCACCTGGCAGTCTATGAGATCATATGATCCCATCTCAGTGCCCTCCTGGCAATTTGAACTTTAGCACCGCCCTCCTAGAAGTATACGAGATCTTCACTTGATCTCTTTCTATTGCCCACTTGGCAATTTGAAAGTCCATCTCTTCCCACCTAGCAGTCTATGAGATTTTTGCTCGATCTCTCCTCTCCATCATCATTGATATTTCTCCTAGCTTCTGGTTCACAGGCACAAACCATCTCCTCTGTGGGTCTGAGGTTTTTCACATACCTCAACCACCTCCTCAACAACCTTTGCTATCTTCTGGCAAACAATTTCTTGACTGGCCATTTTTCTTTCCTCCTCAGAGGCCATTCATACACCCAATGTTTCTTTGCGTTCTGTTTCATTTGCAATGCAAGATTCTCTATTCTTTCCCTCACCTTAGCGAGTTCCAGATCCATCTTTGGATTTTTCTTCTACTGCTAGTGGTTCTTCTTTCCACCGCATCCATGGTCTTTAGTAGCCATCTTCCTGTTTCTGTCCACCCTCCTGGAAAACTTGTTGCTGTCACTCTACAACCATGAGTTCTTCTAGCCTTTCCTACAGTTCGCCTGACTGTTTATTGACTGTTGCACACCTTGCAACAATCATCCCAGAGATTCAACACTCTATCTTCCTTTTCCTCTAGCTCCCTCTACCTGCAATATACAGACAAAATCAAGCTTTGATACCACACTGATGGTGTGTATCAGAGTGTTTCCTTTATCTACTCTTCCTCCCTCTGCTTGCAGTCTATAGAAATAAAGTGGCTCTGATACCACTCTTATGCAGACCCCCGACCCTTGGGCTAAGATCCACACAGGATCATTCTTCTTTGAATCCGCAGAACTGAAATAGTTCTTTCGGGCCCTCATTGGAACCCCACAAATCCGATAAACAGGTCCTTCGAAAACCCCACCTGTGCGAACAAGCACTAGGCACAAGCTTCACCTCCACGTGACCATGACATTGTGGCTGTATCAGGATTTCAGTAACTGGGAGTTTGAAACGCAGCGACCCAAACCACTGGTCACTCCAATCCCCGAATTCCCGAAATGGCTCAATACCAAAATGGACTTGGATCTTTTCAGGATTTCTCGAACCGAGAGTTCATGATGTAGTGACTCCAAAATCTCGCATCCTCTACTTCCCGAACCCCAAAATGCCGAAATGTTGAAATGGGCTCAATGACTCTGGCTCGTGCTATTTCCTCCGAATGTTTTCGGGGCTTCGCAATTTTGTGAGTCAGGACTCCATGTCTCCCGACTCTTGACCTCTTGACCACCCAGGTCCCGAAATGCGAAAATCTACTCGACCACACTCCACTTTTTTTGGGATTTCAGAATTTGCTATCTCACAATTTCGGCTATAAATGGTTCTTGGGCCTTCGATTTTCCGGACCCTGAAATGCCAAAATGCCAAAATGGCTGCTTCCTCCAGGACCCCAACCTTGCTCCAAGGACATGTCGCATTTTGCGACTTCGGGGTTTTCAATGCAAAACCTCCAGCTCCTTGTCATCGGGATTTTCGAAATGCCGAACCCTGAAACGTCGAAATTCCAAAATTATAAAAGGCACTCAGCCTTAACCTCCTCACAGATCTGTGAGATCTGACGGCCCACGGGATTTTCGGCACTTCTCCACGAAGCGTCTCCATCGTCCATTTCAACTCTTCTCTTGCACAACCTCCCAGAGGTTAAACTCCATGTGCCTTCCTTCGGATCTGAAGGCTATTGGTCCTTTGCACTAGATCTGATGACCCATATTTGTTTCTCTTATCCTGTTGTCTGGACGTGAAACTCGACGGTCCAGATTTCATCTCTCCAACTGATCTAATGACAACTGTGCCATACCTTGAGCATGACCTTCTTCCTTTCCCTTGGAAGATTTTTTGAAGTGTCAAAGGCCTCAACCTTTTCTTCCTCTGTGAGCTCAATTTATTTGGATATCGCCTAAGTTCTAGGAACGCTATCCCTCCTGATCTGTGTCGACTGTGAAACCTCAAAGGGTTTCTCGACCTTATTCTCACTTTGTTGTTACTCGGTGTGCTAAGGAACTATCCTTCCTGAGCTTTGTTTACCCGATCCTCTAGAGGACTCGCCCTTCTGTGTCCTCAAAGGGAAATATGGTGTCCTCCTGACAACCTTCTGCTCAAGCCTCCTTGCTGAGCTTTATTTCTCTGAACCTCAAAGGTTCCCTCAAACTCTGAAACCTCTTGCAGGACCTTCACACGAAATGGTGTTATCTCTTCTGAGCTTATCTGTGGCTCTGACCTCAAAGTGTCTCTGTCCCTTTCTCTCCTTGAAGAGATGTAAATGCCCTCTGGCAACTTCCCGCTCAAGCATGCTTTGTTGAGTCTGCAGGGTGTTCAACAACCCTGTGAGTGTCTCCTCTTGTGACACTTATCCTTCTTCTCAGAACTCGAAAGAGAGTTCTTCTCGATGCATTCTATGAAACTACTCAATGCACTCCTAGCATAGTTTCACAGTACTTCATATGCTCTATCTTCCCTGAACTCGAAACATAGTTCCTCTTGTTCACTCCTTGCACTCGCTCAATGCCCTCCTGGTAGAGCTCTATAGAACCCTTAGTGATTATGTTATCTTTGTGGCTTCCTCTGCACATTCTTACCTCCAAGGTGTTTAGCAACCTTGAGGTTTCTCCCTGGGTCTAATACTTCCTCTGGTGCGCCCTCCTGGCACAACTCTGTCCAAATTCCACAGAATTCAGAAGTGCACTCGATGCACTGGCTCAATGCATCCTGTGTGTTAACGCTAGAAGTCACCCCTGGATTGCTTGCAGGAGCAGAGCCTAATGCCCATTAGTTTTATGTCACAATTTTTTTAATGGGGTGATCAGATGGGTGAAGACTCAAGATAATATAGCTTTAACTCGAAAAACTGGGTCTGGTATGTAGAAATCAAGGGAGGTCTTGATCCAACTTCTGTCAGTAAGTTGATTAAAGGGCGGTAGATGGAAGACTTGTGAGAAGGGTGAGAAATATTTCCTCGGGCAACAGGCCTTCGGAAGCTTGAAGAAGAAAAACTCAGAAGCCAATATCTTCTTGGTCCAGAGTTTCAAAGAGCTGAGGGGTGACTTGACTGAATCCTTCAATTCCAAGTCGTTTCAGCGTTGAGAACATCACAAGAACCGATTAGAAACAATGTGACTATTACAGTGATCCAACCTACATCATCCTATAACAGCCACAACTCGACTGGATCCTCCAATTCTGAGTTGTTCTAACACAGTAAACAAAGAAATGGAAGGGAAGCTGACATCCATAAAGTAAGAAATCTCAAATGCCTTCTACATTAACCAGAGCGACCAACACTTCATCAAACTTTACAATCGGGAGATTTTCTCAACCATCGATACTTACAAAATACAAAGACTGAGTCTATATACTCAGGAAAATTCACCTCACAGAGGCGTGCCTAGTCACCCAAGGTTTGGTGTCCTTCGGTCAAACTCGTACCAATATCTCTCTTTAAGTGCCACCTTAACTACGCATAGCTCCTGTAAGGAGGGTAGCTGAGCCATTAAGTGCTCGGCTAGCATGCGCAGACTTCTCTGTCGAGTTGAGGACTTCGGCATGGCTTCTTTGAGAAAATAAATGCACAGGACCTCTGCGAGCATGCGACTCGCCAGACCCTCCATTCCCCTCACTTAATGAATGAAAGGAGGTTTCAACCACCCGCTCTTGCCTTCATTTACTTCAATGCTAGAAACAGTATTGGGATCAGGTCTGATGGTGCCTGGAGATCACAATGATCCCCTCTGTAACTGAACTCAGTGCCTTTGGCCTTCTTTACGCAGCTCCTTCCTCTCCCCAAGTGACCATGGGCTTATTCCCAATGCGCTTTCGGCGTTCGCAAATGGGAAGGAGCTATTCCTACAATTTGAAATTGCGATGAGAGAAACGTCGAGATGGCTCAATCTGGTGACACGCGTCCCTCTGAGATCTGATGGTCTTGAACTCACCCGATGCTACTGTGGGCCTGGGTCCAAGACTCTCCTGGCGTCTCGTGCATCGGAACATAATGGAGCTGCTTTTTGTGCCTTGGAGTCACGATGGGTGAAACGCCGAGATGGCTCAGTTTGCCGCCAGGTGTCCCCTTTGGATGGACGACTGAAAATTCTTCGTGATACTATGGGCCCCACTTTCGACTCTTTCGACGCTATCGAGGTTCGGGATTTTGAGATGTAGAAAAACATGAAACTCTCGCCCCTCGAACTCCCGAATGCTGAAATGCCGACGTGGCCAGATCTTGCGCCACGCATCCTTAAGATGAATGGACGAGGGGCATTTGATATTTAAAAGGGAGCCACCCTCGTTTACAGGCTTGCTTGAAGTGACTTAGTGCTAGGACCACATGATCGACTTCAAAGGCACTTTCATCATTTCACCGATCGGCGATCTCAACTGCAATGAATGGGAGGCTCCTTGTTTACCGAAACTCCGATCCCCGATACACCGACTAGAAGCCACCTATCCCAATTGGATCGGATGACCCATATTTGTTTTGAATTATTGGAGCTATCTCTTGCATTAACCCTAGGGCAACTTGGCAGCCTCGAAATCCCAACGACCATTGATCAGATTTATAGGTGGATCTCGGCGGTCGTCAACAAAACTTCGCCCATTCGCTCGAATTGTAACTAAAAAGGGGTTCCTCCATGCTGCGCTTGGGTGCTTCCCAGGAAATCCTACAGGCCTGCGTACCTTTGTGCCCCGATACCAAAATTGTTGCTAACATTAGGCTCCATAGGGGATAGAGACGTCCCCGCGATGCTCTAAGGACTCATTTTGCAGTTCCAGTGCCTTGTTGTTGGGCTATGGAGTCATTATTAGGCCGAAAAATAAAAAATGAAAATGAACAAGGAAACAGAAAGGACAATATTTACAAACAAAGGAGCCATCTGATACTCAAAAAAAACATTTCTTCAGAAAATGCCCATTCACTGGGCTGCTAAAAAATTATTCACCTTCCAAACCCTGCAACTTGTAAGTGTTATTTGAGAAAGTCTCAGAGATTTTGAAAGGCCCGATCCACAAGGCTTCAAATTTGTTGTGTTTTCCCTTATCTTGCTTAGGAGCATCCCATTTCAGCACCAGGTCTCCTATCTGGAACCTCTCCTTCTTGGCCTTCTTATCGAAAACCTGCTTGATCTTTTGCTAATGGTCCTGAATTCTGTCCACTGTCTACTCCCTAGCCTGCTGGACCTCCACTAGATGATGAATCCTTCTGATCATGTCATCGGGCTCCTCCTGATGGTCCTGGATGAATTTTGCTACAGGAATGGCTAAATGAGAGGGGAAAACAACCTCTGCTCCATAGACTAATTGGAAAGGAGAGACGCTGATAGATCGCTTTGTGGTCACTCGGTCGACCCACAGAGCAAATTTTAATCTAGAATGCCAGGCATTCTTGTTGTCTTCCAACATCCTTTTGATGATCCTTATCAGGATTTTGTTAGAGGATTCTACTAAAATGTTTCCCTGTGGATAATATGGGGTGGAGTGAATCAGCTTGATTCTGAACTGCTCGCAGAACTTGGCCAACGGCTCGGACCCGAAAGCAGCTACGTTATCAGTGACAATTTTACTCGGGCAGCTGAATCTCGTGATGAGGTCCTCCAGGAATCCAATGATTATATTGTGGGAAGAACTCCTGGTAGGGATAGCTTTAATCCACTTGGTAAAGAAATCTGTAGCAGTCAGGATCCACCTATGTTGCCCACTGGAAGCAGGGTGAATTTCTCCAATGAGATCTAGGCCCCACTGCTGGAAAGGTCCTGAAACCACCACCGGATTTAATGGCAGAGACTTGAGCTGATGCTTTCCTAAAATTTTTTGACATTTGATGTAGGCTCTAACCCTTTTGCAGATGTCAGTGAACATGGTAGGCCAGTAGTATCCAGCCCTGAGGATTTTGTGGGCTGTGGCTTTCCAGAAATGGTGCCTCCACACAGACCGCTATGAAATTCAGCCATGATCATTTCGACCTCTTGTGGACTCATGCATTTTAAAATCACCCCCAGGGGGTCTTTCCAGTATAACACTTGATCGATCAAGCAGTATCTGACTGCCTTGAGCTTCAGATCTCTTGCTTTGTTCCTTTGGAGGCCATCTGGGGGCCACAACTCTTGCAGAAAGTATATGACATCCTTATACCAAGGACATCGAGCTAATGGAGGCTCTCTTTGAGGGTCCATTTCAGACAGTCGACTTTGTGGAATTCCTGAGCATTCGTTTATGAAACTTATCCCCAGAGCTTGGTAGTTTGCTTCAGCCAACAACTTGGCTAAACCTTGACCTTTGATCAATTTGGTGGGCCTTATTTCCAGGTCGAATTCCAGAATTTTGGCTATCCATTTACTCCTTCTCCCGTCTATGTCAGGCTGAATAAGAATGTCTTTAACAACAGCCGAGGGGACATAGGCAATGATCTTTGACTGCAATACGTAGGTTCTAAAAGCTTTGAGAGCTTTTACTAGAGCATAGGCCTACTTCTCCATAGTGTCATACCTGACTTCGACATCCCTCAATGCTCGGTTGAAATAAGCAATAGGCTTCTCTAGCCCAATGTCGTTTGTCTGTAATAGAATAGCAACCACCGTGTCAGGGGAGGCAAAGGAGAAGATAAGGAAATCCTTTGAGTAGTCGGGACTGATAAGCACAGGAGCTTCAGTTAGGGCCTTCTTGATTTTCTCAAAGGAATGTCGCGATTGAGGGGTCCACCTTACTTCATTTCCTTTCTTCAACATGGATGTTATAAGCTTTACCTCCTCAGCAAAGTTAGGCACAAACCTCCTTAGAAAATTAATTTTACCGAAGAAAGATTGGACCTCCTTCTTGGACCTCGGGATCGATAAGGATTGTATCGCCTCAACTCTGCTGGGGTCAATTCTGATTCCTTCCGCTGATACTATGTGGCCTAGTAACTTTCCCTCTTGCATGGAGAATAGAGATTTCTTGGGGTTTAATGAGATGCCAAAATTTCTGCATTTCAAGAAGACCTTCCTGAGATGACGATGGTGTTCTTTATCAGATTTTGAAAACACTGTGATGTCATCCAGATAAATGACCATAAATTTATCCTTTTCCCCAATAAAAGCTATGTCCATGGCACGCTGAAATGTTTCCCCTGCATTCATTAATCCAAACGACATCTTGGCATACATGAATGTGCCCCATGGAGTGGTGAATGCTTTCTTTTCCCTGTCCTCAGGCAGAACAAAGACTTGATTGCAGCCAGAGAAACCATCAATCATGGACATCTTGGAAGCTCCTGTTACCCTCTGCAGTATATGTTCCATCTTTGGCAAGGGGTAGTTATCCTTTCGTGAGCGCCTGTTCAGGTTTCTGAAGTCTACACAGGTCGGATCTCTCCATTCTTTTTCCTTACTGGCACCAAGTTGGCCACCCACTCTGAATATCTCAGTGGTAATATGATCTGAGCTTGAAGCAACTTCTTCACTTCCCTCTCCATGATAGCAGCAGCATAGGATTGATCTGTCTCAGCTTTTGCCTAAATGGCTTTGCCTCCTCTTTTAATGGGATTTTATGCTCGATGACAGAGGTGTCATAGGTCTTGAGGTCTTCATAGGTCTAGGTTAAAACATCAGCAAATTCCCTCAAAAGTCCAATGTATTCAGACCGCTGCTCCTTTGTAAGTCTTCTTGAAAATTTGACAAACTTGGGCTCACTCTCAGTCCCAATGTTGCACTGAATAGTACTAGTGTCATCCTCCAAGGTTTGTCCTTTTATTGACACATCATTTCTATCAAAAATCCTTTCCAAAGGAACCAATCCTCTTGGAATATGATTACTGGGCAGCTGCACAATGTTACATTCTGCAATCTTATTCAGAAAATTACCCCCACCAAGCTTTTATTCAGAGACAGAGTCTTGGTCGATGTGCATCTCTGAAAATTCTTCGACAGTCTCCAAGAACTTTTTGATCTCGAGATCATCCTCGAATACCTTCCAATGTTTGACGTTGTCAGGTATGGAGGGCCTGTATTTCACTTCTACATCATATCTGCATTTAGGCGGAAAGGGTACTATGAAATTACTTGCTGATGTAGCCAAGGAATCTCCCATCGTGTTCTCCTCTCTTGGGATGAAAAAAATGTTAAATGTTGAGAAGAAACTGTCAAATAGGCCCCACACCTCATTTTTGTAGCTTTTGAGTCGAGGATGCTTAGCTTGATAGGCGTTTCTGATCTGTTGGACCACCAACTCCGCATCTCTGAACACTGCTACCTCCTGAATTCCCATTTCCCTTGCGGCTCTTAACCCCAGGACAAGAGCTTCATACTCTGCCACATTATTGGTAGCTTCAAATTCTAATTTGTATGACAGAGATATGGTTTCCTAAGTAGGTGACACAAAAACCACCCTCGCTCCAGCGCCTTCCCTGGAAGAGGCTCCATCAAAGAACATTTTCTAGACAGGGGTGATGGAGGGAGGAAATTTAGGGGAAATGGTGGGTTGCTTTCTGAGTTTAAGAGGAGGTTCGGGAGCATGGTTGAGTTGAAGCACACTAGAACCTAAATCAGTATCTAAGGCGAAAATGGGATGGTTGGTAGGGTTGGCCTCATCACTGATTATATAGGCCAGTTGGGCTTCCCTGTATAGTCTTCTATGCTCTCCTCCAAACACTGGGATAATAGTGTATGTGAGGTCCATTTGCAAAGTTCCCCCCAGTATTTTTATTTAAGATCTTGATAACAACATACCAAACTTGGGGGGGACATCGGCCACTACAATATCCATGACCACACTTTTCATGGGCAGTTGAAACAAGGGCATGACTAGGTCTTTGATAACTCCTAGACACTGAACTTTTCTGGAGTCAAAGGAATAGAGGTCATGATAAGCTCGGGTGACTTCTAGTCCTAACTCTTCCATGATAGCTTTGGGCATGAGGTTGTGAGAAGCCCTCGAATCCATCAAGAAATTGTGCAATACCTTGTTATGTATGTTCAAGGAAGTGTAGGAGGGAGGGGATGAGTCATTTCTGTCTTCTACCATAGGACCTAGGATAACTGCAGGATTTTCATCTTGCAAATTGATGGAGTCTGTGGGAAGGCTTGAGACCTCAGACTATAAAATCTCAGAGAAGTGTTTCTTGAACCCTTCATGTTTAATCAATTCTGTCAGGGGCACAGGGATTCTGATTTTTTGAATTTCATGCTCGAAGTTAAAAGAAGATGAGAGCTTTGGGATTTCTCTTATTTCGGGAGCATGACTCTAGATAATGGGAGAGAGGGGTTGGGTCTTCTTACCTCTGTGATTGTCTGCTACTTCATTAGTAGGCTTCTCTGTTCTAATGAGATGCTCATGGGCATCAGGTGCTACTTCCTTCTTTTGGGACCTCAGGTCATACCTGCCTTGGCGGCTACTAGTATTGTTTTCCTTGTTTAGCTCATTTAGCTGACTGTCCATGAGAGACTCCTCATATGCTGATTGAGTGAGATGAGGAAAAGGAGGAGTGTCCTCGAAGCAATGGATTTCAGGATCCAGCTCATCTATTTCCCCTTCTTCCTCCTTGGCCACAAAATTGTTTTGGAAAGGGGCCTGAATCTTCTGGTCTTCTCTGTCTCTTCCCCTCTCCCTTTGCACAGTCGGGGAAGCAATATTGTTGGGCCTTCTGAAAACTCCTCCATTTTCGGTGTTTTGGGGGCCTTTGTATGCTTGCCTCACTTCCACCCTCATTCTATCCATCTCTACAGACAGAGATTTCACCATCCTGGTTAGTTCATCCACTTGAGGGTGGGGCACCGATGGGTCAGAAGTCGAGGCTTCCGACCTTCCCTTTCTCCTGTTTGCATCGGCCTTGTTTCTCAGTTTGTCAGCTGTGAATACATTATATTCCACTTCTATGGCCGCATCTTGCATTTGAGCCAAGGAGGTGGCTCTTATTTCTCTCAATAACAGGCAGAAATTGGGGCCAAACGCATTAGCATAAGAAATTTTGGCCGAGGCTTCTGAAGGCTTTATTTCGGCAGGGATTTTATTATACATCTTATTGAATCTTTTGGAGAAGTTAGAGACAGAATCTCCATCCATCTTCTTCAAAGACCTGAACTCTGTCATGTAATACATGAAATCCTTCCTATCTCCCCACTGCCTTAGGAAAGCACTATCTAGAGCTTCAATCCCAGCAATAGATCCTGGAGCCAAGCCTCTAAACCACTTCCTCACCTCACCATCCAGGCTCTGGATGAAGACTCTCATCCAGACAACTTCATTTTCAATGTTGAGGTTATCTGCGTAACTATAGAAAGTAGCCAGGTGCTCTTCCGCAGTTACGTCCCCTTTCCCGATGAACTTGGGCATGTATTTCAAGTAATCTCTAGCAGGGAGAGGATTCACAGGATGGGGTAGAACTAAGGGAGCATATCTAGAAGCGACTATGGCATCCATTCTATTCAGAGGGGGATTAGCACCAACCATAGGAATATTATGTAGAGGAGAACTGGGAGGAGAAGGATTTTGTGAAGGGGCTACTAGGAATGAGTCTCGAAGTGGAGTGGGAAACAAGAGGGGATTTAAGGAGAAGGCTAACGAGATCAAGTCAATAGGTGCTTCTCTTTGCATAGGAGTAGTAAATATAGGAGTGGGGAAATCTTCTGTGGTCCCGAGTCTATGCCAAGGTACAGCTTCATGGGAGAGGGGAGTGACACGGTCTTGTCCCTCCGGTCCCATACCAGGAGAGGAAAACTCAACAGGAACACTCCCGAAATTTAGGAAACGGGAAACTTCAGAAACAGGTCTGTCAAGAGACTGAGGAGGAGAAAAAGGAGTTCCCATAGAGGGATATGGTGGATTACCTGGTTCAGTGGTGGATGCTTCTTCTTTAGAGGCCTTTCCCTTTCTGAGCACCACTTATGGATCTGTTTCAGGTGTATCTAGAGGCAACTGTGGATGAGACTATGTATGTCTGCCTCTGAAAGCCACAATTAATACGGCAGGTTCACCCCAGTGGGGTCATCATAATGGAGTTGCCAGGTGCACAACAAAAATCTTGATAATTCTGATATCTAATGCACCTTCAGAATCAGTTAGTCGTTGTCGTTCAATCCCAGGGAAAATATTCAACTTCGTCCCCGTCAATGGTGCCAGAAATGTTAGCGCTAGAAGTCACCCCTAGATTGCTTGCAGGAGCAGAGCCTAAAGCCCATCAGTTTTATGTTACGATTTGTTTAATGGGGTGATCAGATGGGTGAAGACTCAAGATAATATAGATTTAACTCGGGAAACTGGGTCTGGTATGTAGAAAGCAAGGGAGGTCTTGATCCAACTTCTGTCAGTAAGTTGATTAAAGGATGATAGATGGAAGATTTGTGAGAAGGGTGAGCAATACTGCCTCAGGAAACAGGCCTTTGAAAGCTTGAAGAAGAAAAACTCAGAAGCCAAGGTCTTCTTGGTCCAGAGTTTCAAAGAGCTGCGGGGTGACTTGACTGAATCCTTCAATTCCAAGTCGTTTCAGCACTGAGAACATCACAAGAACCGATTAGAAACAATGTGATTATTACAGTGATCCAACCTACATCATCCTATAACAGCCACAACTCAAATGGATCCTCCAATTCTGAGTTTTTCTAACACAGTAAACAAAGAAATGGAAGGGAAGATGACATCCATAAAGAAAGAAATCTCAAATGCCTTCTACATTAACCAGAGCAACCAACGCTTCATCAAAATTTACAATAAGGAGCTTTGCTCAACCATCGATACTTACAAAATACAAAGAATGAGTCTATATACTCAGGAAAATTCACCTCACAGAGGCGTGCCCAATCACCCAAGGTTTGGTGTCCCTTCGATCAAACTCGTACTGATATCTTTCTTTAAGTGCCACCTTAGCTACGCATATCTCCTGTAAGGAGGGTAGTTGAGCCATTAAGTGCTTGGCTAGCGTGCACAGACTTCTCTGTTGAGTTGAGGAATTCGGCATGGCTTCTTTGAGAAAATCGATGCACAGGACCTCTGCGAGCAGGTGGCTCGCCAGCCCCTCCATTCCCCTCATTTAATGAATGAAAGGAGGTTTCAACCACCTGCTCTTGCCTTCATTTACTTCAATGCTAGAAACAGTATTGCGATCAGGTCCGATGGCACCTGGAGATTGCAATGATCCCCTCTGTAAATAAACTTGGCACCTTTGGCCTTCTTTACGTAGCTCCTTCCTCTCCCCAAGTGACCATGGGCTTATTCCCAATGCACTTTCGGCGTTCGCGAATGGGAAGGAGCTATTCTTGTAATTTGAAATCATGATGAGCGAAACGCCGAGACAACTCAATCTGGTGACACGCGTCCCTCTGAGATCTGACGGTCTTGAACTCACCCGACGTTGCTGTGGGCCCGGGTCCAGGACTCTCCCGACGTCTCGTGCATCGGAACATAACAGAGTTGATTTTGCACCTTGGAGTCATGATGGGCGAAATGCCTAGATGGCTCAGTTTGTTTCCAGGTGTCCCCTTTGGATGGACGACTGAAAATGATTCGTGATACCGCGGGCCCCACTTTCGGCGCTTTCGGCGCTATCGGGGTTCGGGATTTCGAGATGTAGAACAACATGAAACTCTCGCCCCTTGAACTCCCGAATGTTGAAACGTCGACGCGGCCAGATATTGCACCACGCATCCTTCGGATGAATGGATGAGTGGCATTCGATATTTAAAAGGGAGCCACCCTCATTTACAGGCTCTCTTGAAGTGACTTAGTGCTAGGACCACGGGCTTGGTTTCAAAGGCGCTTTCGGCATTTCACCAATCGACGATCTCAACTGCAACGAATGGGAGGCTCCTTGTTTATCGAAACTTCGATCCCCGATACACCGACTGGAAGCCACCTGTCCCAATTGGATCGGACGACTTAGATTTGTTTTGAATTATTGGAGCTATCTCTTGCATTAACCCCGGGGCAACTTGGCAGCCCCAAAATCCCGACGACCATTGATCAGCTTTATAGGTGTATCTCGGCGGCCGTCAACAAAACTTCGCCCATTCGCTTTAATTGTAACTAAAAAGGGGTTCCTCCATGCTGCGCTTGGGCACTTCCCAGGAAATCCTGCAGACATGCGTACCTTTGTGCCCCGATACGAAAATTGTTGCTAACACTGTGCATTTTCCCAATGCCCTCCTGGCAGAGCCTTTACAGAATTATCAACAATTCTTCCTCCCCTCTCTGTGCTCTCATCTGCATAGTTTCTCCTTCAAGGTGTTCAACAACCTTGAGGCTTCTTCCTTGAGTCAATGAATTCAGCTGGTGCGCCCTCCTGGCACATCTTTGTCTGAAATTCTGTAGAATTCAGAAGTGCACTTCTTGCACTGGATTACAGAACCCACAATATTCTGTCATGCAACCTCTTGCATGAAGCCTTAAAGAACCCAAACCTGAAATCAAAGAACTCACAGATAGGAAAATCTATCTATCCCTACAGATGAAACTTAACATGCATCTACAACATGAATGAACACACAACATTCATAAAAAACACATAAAACACATAGAAAACACATATGCAGGAAAAATTGATTTGTATTAACATCAATGTCTAATTACAATGTGCTTGAGTTCGGACTGCAACAGAGTCTCTGCTCCCTCTCTTATCCCTTCATGCTAAATCTAGATACAAAGAAGATATTTTTACAAAAGGGGGCTCCTCGAGCGCTTCCCTCCATCCTCACCAACTCTCATTAATTTACATTCAATTTCATTGAATGGCTGTCTAGTCCGAATTAGATCTAGATCTCATCCTTACAACCATTTAAGGCAACCTTTATCTAAAGCCTGTGCACATGCATGGCTTTTGGCTCTTTGGCCTTACAACATTTAATACAATTTCAAAATTTGAAATTTGAAAGTGAGAGGGTTGTGCCTCTCCTCTCCATTGAACATGCTTGATGTGCTGGCTGGCTGGTGCGTGATGATGTTGGAGCAATGCTCTTGTATTAAGGGCACATAGAGGGCACACACGAGGGCACACAGAATGGTGAGTACCTCTATTCCCTTATATTGTTGTGTGTTTGGAGTAGGCTAAAAATGTATGCAAGATTAAGATTCAAGCACATGCCCTAAAGCCTTTTTTTTCTTTTCACAACAACCTATTGAGTGCTAGTCGAACATAGACAATCAACTCAAGGCTTTTGGAACCTAAGTTTACTCATGAGGTTGAGAAGCAAGGTCTCAACTTGTGGCCACATAGTATTTTAATACACTTTGACAACACAAATTATGGACTACCAAGCAAATAAGGGTAAATGAAGAGAGTGAGCGACATTTATACAATGTCAACTTCGAATGATCAACATTTATACAATGACAGCTTCAGATGATCAACTATGAAATTATATGCAACTTATGCAACTATGCAACTATATTGCAACAATGTTGTTACTGCAGCTGCTGCTACTCCGGTTTCCTCAAATATATGCAACTATGCAACTATATGCAACTATATGCAAAAATGCAACTTATGCAACTATATGCAACTTATTGTCGGACTTGTGCAAATATAAATGAACTATAAATGAACTACTCATCACAAAGACACAATCCAACCGGGCTTGTCCAAATGGTAAGGAGGAAAATGCATGGGAGAAAAGAGATTGAAGCTCAAAACTCTATAAACACAACAACATTGTCACTTATGCAGCTATGCAACTATATGCAACTTATGCAACTATGCAACTATATGCAACTATGGAACTATATGCAACTATATGACAATTTCATATGCAACTATATGCAAATATGCAACTATATGCAACTTTATGCAAAAATGCAACTTATGCAACTTATGCAACTATATGAAACTATATGCAACTATATGTAACTATATGCAACTATATTGCAACAATTTCGTATGCAACTATATGCAACTAGGCAACTATATGCAACTATATTGCAACAATTTTGTATGCAACTATATGCAACTAGGCAACTATGCAACTATATGCAACTTTATGCAACAATGCAACTATATTGCAACTATATGCAACTATATTGCAAAAATTTCATATGCAACTATATGCAACAATGCAACTTATCATGTTTTTTAGTGACTATATGCAACTATATCCAACTATATTGCAACTATATGCAACTCATGCAACTATATGCAACTTTATGCGACTTATGAAACTATATGCAACTATATGTAGCTATATGCAACTACAACTATATTGCAACAATTTCGTATGCAACTATATGAAACTATGCAACTATATGCAACAATGCAAATTATCATGTTTTTTAGTGACAATATGCAACTATATGCAACTTTATGCAATAATGAAACTTATGCAACTATATGCAACTTTATGCAACAATGAAACTTATGCAACTATATGAAACTATATTGCAACTATATGCAACTGTGCTGGTACCACAAATGTATATTGGCACGATAACTTATCTTCTTCTTTTAACAAGTGTAGGTACCACCAAATAGGCATCTGTCGGATCTATCTTCCTTGAGTGATGATCAAGATATACTAAGAGAGGTTGAAAGTGAGACGTGTTGTACTAGATCAACTAGTTCTAGATCAACTAGATCTTAAAAGGTAAGGAAGAGATTTCATATACGCATGCAATTTTTTATTTCCAACGGAGGATCATGTAATTATGATGCTGAGAGCATAGGTGACATTGAGTTTCCATTGAGGTATAAACATCTAGTGCATCAATGGGAACCTAAGGAGCTACCTGAAGTGGACACATATTTCCTGATTAGTGGGAGGATGTATCACATTGCTCCTTCGTCCTTACATGGATTGGGGTTATTTTCCATGGATGGCATAAAGGTTAGCTATGGAATTGTAACTGAATTGATGGAGTATGTCAGATCATTATATAAATACAATCACTAGTTGATGTTGGTCCAATATATGCGAAGTATGTGGAGATACGGAGTTGCCGCAAATTATATACAACTAGTAGATAACAATCAAAATAAAGGGGAAACTATGTATATTGATGGAAGGCCAAAAGATACTAGAAATGTTGCGGGCTTTATAAATAGTACATGACCAGTGGAAACAACTAAGAATCTGAATTTCATATTTGAGGGACGTGAAGGAAATCGTATATTTGTATGTGCAACAAAAACAATAGTTCCAGGTGAAGAGTTGTTGATCGATTACAACTTAAATCAAATA
>JZKD02S0505186.1:40974-64685 GCA_000966675.3 Picea glauca | reverse complement strand
CTATTCTCGAAACAAAGAGAAGCTCATTATGGTATGCCACCACTTAAGTTTTTTCTAGAGTATTTTACATAACTAAATGCATGTTTATTTGCTTATATAATATTTAATCATATAAAGAATTTGTCTTTTATGATTCATGCAGGTCTTGGTGATGGAAATGAATCTCGTGGATAACTCTTATCAATTTGTATGGGCTAATGGATCTAGCGAAAGGCAATGATAAGGTAAGGTTTTTGATGTATTTTTTAAAGTAGGCTTTATACTAGTAAAAGTTCACAATCCTCATGAAAGGATAGAATTGCATTTTTTGTAGACAAGCATCAATTTTTTTACAAAGTATGAATCATAGACTATGGGAAAAAACCTTTTTGTATTCTTACATTGACCAATACAACTATAATAGATTTTTAGTACAAATTCTTAACCACACACACACACACACTTGAACCCTAAGTAAACAAATGATAGACGATAAAGGGAGAATATGTACTGATAGGAGTGAATGAAGATAATAATATGAATAATGGAGTGGAGAGTGCACTCTAGCCTTGAATTGAATGATATTTGCATCCAACATGTCTCATTGTAATGTATGTTGTGATAGTTGTGTCTTCTCACTATAATGTATGTTTCTATGTCCATCATGGGATTCCTATAACACCACCTATCATTCATGATCCAACACATAGTAGTCAAGAATCCCATCCATTTCTAATGTGTGCAAGTACTGTATGATTAAAACTAATAATTTGTATCCTTAATTATGAGCTATCAATTTTTACTATCACCATATTCTTCTAGTGCATGTAGATTTATATTTGAAGTTGGAAATATTAGTGAAGAATTCAAGAGCTACTTCCATGCAAAATATATCTACATTCAAAATTGTATGAGCTATCACAACATTGTTCCAATTGTGGATTTTCAAGAGGTGATTAGGTCCCACATTTTATTTACCTAGTTTAACCACCACTTCAAAATCAAACTCCTAAAATAGTAGCAAACATCGATAGAATCAACCTTCCAACATTGTATTGTTAACCAAATACTTGACCACTAAATTATCAATGGACAACTTGAAGAACTGGTCCAGAAGATAATACTTGAACACTAAACATTAGTTGTGCCATTAAACACTAGTGGATCTTTAATCTCTACATGAAACCACTTAATGGAATTTGGTAGTGTGCATATTTGTATCAATTAATTCTCATACTCCCTAGGAGGCCCAAAAGTAATGGACACTTTGGAATAAATGACATAGGAGAATACTATTCTCCAACTCAACTTTCCACTAGCAGTTAGATTAATGTAGTCTTCCAACTATGCTATGGTGAGATTAATGTAGTCTTCCAACTCTCCTAGTCATCCAATACTTCTTCTATCTATTTAACAAATGTATTTCCCTACATTTGATCCAATGGATATACCATCCAATAACCCTTTTTAACAAATGACATCATTATCAAATTCCCAATCAATCCATTACAATACTAGGTATGGACATTTGTCATCTACTATGTCAATGAACTCAAAGTAAGCATAAATATTCACACAATCGAGATAAAATTCCATCTCACCAATTTGACAATGGGTAAAATGTGTGATTGGTTCACCAAGTACCACTAGATCGACAAGTGGATCTAATTTGGTACTCTAATGCCGTTACTTCAAAATCGTCATTGTACAAGATGTCGTTACTGTAGCTGCCACTACTTCGGTTGCTGCTACTCCAGGTGTCGTTACTTCAAAATTGTTGTTGTACGAGATGTTGTTACTGTAACTGTTGCTACTCTGGTTTCCTCTACTCCGGGTGTTGTTACTTCAAAATTGTTGTTGTACGAGATGTTGTTACTGGAGTTGCCACTACTTCGAGTGCCGCTACTTCAAAATTGTCGCTATACAAGATGCCATTACTACTGTTTCTGCTACTTCGGTTGCCGCTACTCTAATTGCTACTACTCCGGGTGTCATTACTTTAAAATCGTCGTTGTACCATTTTTCGTTACCCCGAGGTGTTACCACTCTAGTCGCCACTACTCTTTGGTTGCCACTACTCTAGTTGCCACTACTCTCTGGTTGTTGCTACTCCTACCGTTGCTACCGTGGTTGCAGTTACTTGTCTACACTCCCACCAACATGGATACTGATATTTCAGCTTCCACCACTTCTGATGCCACCGCTTGAATCGACGCTGTCATATTCCACGACTGCAGATGATGTTATTCCTGCAATGATGATTCTCCATAACAGGTGAGTCACCAGGTACATCCTCAACCAAATTTAACAGATTTGGGTAATATTACACATGGAATAGGCATTCAAGCCCGAGGATGGTCTTAACTTTAAGTTTGGGGGAGATTTTATGTCTTTTCCCAAAGAGTCATCATTACCCTCTTTAATCACACGATTTCGTAATCATTACTTAAAACTTTCTGACATTGTTGTACGCATAGGGATTGGACACACCCACCAAACCGTTAATCATCCACCAAGATATTAAATTCTCTATCATATAATCATCATTACTTACTTTCCACATCATTTAATTGAAAAATAAAATAAAATCCAGAACTCTTTCCACAACAAAATTTTCACTAAACTGTTTTGCCTGCCATTTCTCCTAAACTGGTCGCCGGTAATCCTCGAGAAGGCACAGTCGATCGAACATAATGGGTGGTGGAGCAATAAGTTATGAGCCAACAAATACTACACAGGTCCATCAAAATCTGGAAGTCTGCAAAATTTTCTAGAATGCAGGTTGGGACCTGTATTTCGAGAGGTTACAGGGATTCAATGCAGACATTACAACAAAATTCACCCAAAATTTGGACGACCACTCCTCCAAGGTCCATGTATTAAAAATCAAATTCATGGAGGAAACCATTGCAACAACTAGTGGGTTGCATTTATTCGTTCAGTGATGGTTTGTCTGGAAAACACCACTCCCAGAATTTCCAGAGTCGTTTCTACATGAAGGTGAAGAAGTAAAGACGAAAGGGAAAGGATACGAACAGACTTCTCTGCCACCTCCATGGGTTGAGGTAGCACTGTTATTCATAAGGTATGTGACATGTGAAGGCCTCCCCTCTACCATTTACAAATATCATCTCAAATTTCTCACATCTCCGCGTTTTTAACAACACATAAACATGCCCTATTTTCTGTGTAATAAAGTTCAATGGATGGCACGAGCAGCTCAGCACTCGCGCCAACCACTCAAAACCCTCAAAAATCATCTCCTTGTTAAGATACTAGTCATGCATGCGCTAGAGAAAATCTCAGTGAGTTGGTCGTAGTTCCTAATACTCTCAGAAGAGGAATTGGCAGAACTTATCTTAGAAGTAGCAGAAACCCTAGCAGAGAGAGAAGGGATGAGAAAGTTAGCAGAGGTTGCCAAAACTATTGCAGAAGGGAAGAGAATGGGTGTTGATACACAGTAATCAACCTCAAAAGAAGATGAGGAAACATGGAAACCATCAGTGTAAGTTAGATAAGTTGGGGGAATGAGGCAGGTCATTAACCCGAATTCAGAAGAAGAGGAAGTAGAGGGTTCTATTCCTCCAAACTCTTTTCCTGAAAAAGAAAGAGATGCTGCTACTCCCTCAGTAGATGAACAAGAAAGAGATGCTACTACTCCCTCAACAGATGAACAAGAAAGAGACATTGCTATTCCACCCACAGATGATCATGATATGGATGTTGATACCCCTTCGTCTGATGAGCAGGAGAAGAATGATGCTGCTCCTCCAATCTATGAAAAAGAGGTAACTAAAGTTGTTACACAAGAACTAATGCTTTAAATTTATGAATTTCCATTCTATGAAGATGGTGCAACTACTCCTCCCATTGGTGAGTAGGTAATTATTGATGCTATAACACAAGAACCAATGTCGGAACACGCCGTTTATGAAAACCCTATTTTTGAATACACAACAACTACTCCACTTTGTGAGAAAGAAATGACTGACATTGTTACACAAGAACCAGCGTCAGAGCATGCTACTCCCGAAAACCCTGAACCAGAGTTGGGTGCTGCTACTCCAGGAGAAGTGTGAATTAAACAAGAGCCAGGCATAGAGGTTGCAGGAAATGAATCTCAGAATGAGGTTCCTCCTAGGGAATGGGCTAAAGAAATTCATGTCAAATAAGAATTTGTTGAATTTTTTGCAAGGAGAAGAACCCCTATTCAGGAAAATTATAGGATAGCCTTTAGAGAAAGTCTACAATTCAGGTTTGAGAATTCCAAGCTAAAGAAGCAGGTGCTCCACCTGAATAAATGAGCACAAAGATACAAAAGAATTGCTAAGGATGCAGTGAGGAGAAATGTCAAGGAGACTATTTCGGGAGCTACCCAAACTGTCGATACTCCCATAGTATCGGCAACTACTCAAACTGTCGATACTCCCAGAGTAACAACAACTACTCAAACTAAGTTGGTGTTGCAAACAATAGCTACTCAGACCGAGCCTATCTTGTACACCTCTACAGTACCAATAACCACTCAGACTGATCCTATTTTGCACACTTCCACAGTAAAAACATCTACTTAAGATGAGCCAATGACAGATACAACTGAAGCTCATGTAGTTTTGATGAAATCCGAGATACAGAAGTGGAAGAAAACTATAGCCCAGTTTCAGACTGGAGCTGTCCCTTCTTCAGTGCACCTAAGGACATTGAAAGACAGAAGGGAGCAGGCTACTAGAGTCGTTATTGACTATGAGGAAAAGTTGGAAGAAGAGAAGAAAAATGGTGAGAAACAGAAGGAAAATATTATGGAGCTGGAGGCATAGATATAGAGGTTAAGAGATGAAAAACAAGAGATGTATGATATCACCCAACATGTAGTAACGTGTCGCTCCCCTTCTCTCAGCTATGCATTGTTCCTTCATGAACAATACTTATTTTTCTGTCTGGAATGTATTCACCAGGAGATGGTTTATAATATTAAAGACCCCATGCAGTTTCTTAGCACCTTGAAAAGTTATGACATCCTCACACAACACCTCATGTGTTAATTGTACATGCACAACTACCTGCTAAGAGACGATAAAAAATTCAATCCAGTTCCTTATGTGGGAGATGTGCAATTGAGGGCCCTTCTTTCCTACATCATTAACCTAGTGAAGTGGAAGAAGGCACTTGATTCTTTCGAGGAAAATCAAGTACATAGGCCCCTTCAGGTTAGAATGGAGAAATTTCAAGTTGAACAAATCATCAACAAACACAACTATTTTAGACGGATTCCCAATTGGTCATAGAATATGGAAACTACATAGCAATGGTGTGATGAGATTTGCATAAAATAGTTTACCTATTTCAAGGAAGAGGCACTTGAAAACTATGACCAGAGATGGGCCTTATCACCACCTATTGTCAGGGAACGGGAAGCATTTGGGGCTCCCAATTTTCGCAGAGCCATGGAAAGAATATCTAGGTATATAACATGTATGAGGTTTTGTGGGGTTTGATGGCTAGGTTTGATATTTTCATTCCCCATCATCTGGATTCCACTTGATCAATATCAACTTGATTACGAGGTCCAGAGAGAATGGTGGAAGGATATAATATTGACTGGGGGATATAAGTTTGTAGGGGCAGACATGGCTGAGGCATATGACATAACAAAACTTTAGGTCCAATATCAAGGTTCCAACCCAGATCTACGAAAGCGACGACCTTCACGAGGACGTGCACATGACTAAATTTTGGGGGAGATGTGTGTAACCACAAGGGTAAGAATGCACCTTTATTATATCATTGTGTGTATTAGTTCAAAAATGTTAGAGATTGGTTGGGGGTTTACCCAATCGAATCACAAATCTCTAAAATCTCGCAGGAACAGAGAAAACGTAGTATGACAAGATGATGCGATCAAGGATGCAGCGTAGTCCGTGGGTTGAAGGTGAAAAAGAGGACCTATTCCATGGTCCAACATTAGGTTCTACTAATCCGTTCATCCTTTGTGTATTTTTACGAAGAGTTGTTACCCTAATCTTGGGATGCTCTGTGCTCCATGAATTGTATAAAAGGTCAAACATAGATAGAGAAGGGATTAGCCAGTCAATTAGCTAGCTAGGAGTTTTCTTGTATCAAGACCACAATCTATGTAATCTCGTTTTATTTAATGAAAATCGAGTTTCTTCTGAGTTTCTGAGTTTTCATGGCAGTTAGTTCACCGTAGCCCTATTCGAGGAGTTGGGCCCGCTCTTCTGGTTAGTTGTTGTCGACTTATGATATAGTTTTGTTGTGGTTTTGTGTGTAATCTGTTAGATCTATGTTTTCTTCTTCATTTACAGTTATTTATGTTTAAGCACCAATAATATAGTTTTTGTTCTTTATTTTACTGCAATGATTGTTTACTTACACGATCAATATTGAAAGAATTACAGTTTGCACATACAATGCATGGTAGCTTGTAAAACATTAAAGACCTTGGGTTGACAAATTAAATGTATTAGGTGGTAAATCTAGATGATATACCATACCCAACAATGAGGATATAACTAATTCCTTTCAATATAACCAACTACATAATAGTTATAAAATCATGGTGGGAGATGATCCCTTGCTTACCTCTTCATAAATTTGCAAATGTAGATGGTTGCAGGGATCATTGCTTGTTTCATTATAAACAACCGATGACTATCATCGCATGTTTTCTCCTATATTCCACGTGAAGACCATAAAAAAAAAAGTCCTAAATCCTGAGCAAGAAATGTATTTTGACTTTCATCTTCTGTTGGATTCCCTTCTGGCATTTAGGGTGGAAATTAAGACTATAACATATACTACTAGCTATTCTACTTCCCACCAAATTGCATTACTCCAAGTGAAATATTTGCTATCTCCCCTTCATCATGTGTGATTCCTACTCATTTATAGTGGTATGTGTTACCATTTGTTGGCATTAATGTGAGTACCCCAACTTCAACAAGTTCAATCATCCTTCACTTAGGGTGGTGTGAGAAACTATCACCTAGAGTAGTGTGATCACCCTTCATTTCAAAACATTGTGATCACAATAACTTGATTTGGTGTGAACTACCCTTCGAGTTAAACATTTCCATTTCTCTTAATTTATATGGTATCATGTACCTTCATTTGAATAGGGTGAGTTACCTTTACTTGAATAGGTGTAAGTGTCTTTGTTTAAACAAGTGCTCCATTGTTGAGATCTACCATTCTTTCAAAGCGTTACAACTTTTTTCGTGGGAACAACTTTGATTTTTTTCATTCATATGAGTGTGAGTAACCTTCATTTTTTTGGTAAGGGAATGACTCAACCACAAGGGTACAAGTTCCTCATCCAAAAAACTACAAACATAGTTGTTGAAAGGGTGTGAATGCCTTTAACCTCATGTTGTGATTATTGCTTCACATTAATAGGCTAAATTTGATATTCAAGGTAATTATTGTGACTGGTCTATATTAATATCGATTAATGGTTGTGAGTGCATTGAAGTGGATAAGTAAAGGGTTGGCCCACTCTCACAAGCATAGCGATAGATTTAAAACCATTCATTCAAGGGAATGTATTTTATCTTCCCCTTCATCCCAAGGTGCCTTGGGTTTCCCTTTTGTTCCACTAGGAAAGACACCTAATAAGTCCCAAAACCCCCTCTGATAAGCCCTTCTCACATAAGAAACCCTTTGAAGGGTCAACCACACATGAAAATATTGAGTATGGTTCAATCATGAATCCCAACATCCAGCTTCTTATGTAGATTTTTTTTTTAACCCTAAAGGACGTGTGGCAATATTGACGATAGTTCATCGCAAGGTAATGAATGTGTTTCATTAAGTGTGGCAATATCGACGAACTTTCATCACAAGGAAATGAATAGGTTTTATTATGCGTGGCAGTATCGATGAAAGTTTGTCGCACTTTGCCACAGTTTTGCATCGCACATATAGCATTTGTGTCAAAAAAATTTTCTCTGCCAAACATGTTCGTCACTATTGGCATGCTTTTTCGTCGCAACTTTTCACACTTTTCCATCTCACTTATGGCATCTACTTCGTAATATGTTGGTAAGTTTTTTACTTTGGCATGGTTTTTCGTCCCTATTGGAATGAAGTTTCGTCTCTATTTCCATGCTTTATAAGGTAAACCTATCTTGAAAATGATGACACGTGGAGGGCTTATTTCGTCGCTATTTCCATGAATAACTGGTTCATGGATATAGTGACGAAAAAAGTTCCACAAAAAATAGTCTTTGATTTTGTGGAAAGTGCGACGGGTATGTGTGGCAATAGCAACGAAAAACCGTGGAAAATTTGGTCATATGTAGTAGTGTGTCTGTATATGTGGTTGGAAAAAATAAAGTTATATTCAAATTAAGAAAATACAATTTCTGCATGGTGGAAGATAAAAGTTTATGACGACATAAATATAAAAGGAGATAAAAATCATCTTAATTTGAAGTATATCAAAAAAGTTACATTTTCCTAGAAATTTAAATGAATTTGTCATATGGACGGGGATTGGGGCTCATGCTGACCATAAGCATAGTGGAAGATAAAAATTATGAGGCCATAAATATTTTTTTGTTTGAAATATATCAAAAAATAATAGTCTGTTACACATTCCTTGTAATTTAAATGCGTTTGTCATATAGACTGAGATTGGGGCTCCCACGGACCATAAGAGAAATATGTACAAGAAATAGGAATGTAGAAAGAAGAAGCGACCAACTGTAGAGTGTAATACTTGAAAAGAATAAATTGAAATGTATTGGTCTTTGGCTATACATTTGTATTTAAAAAAGTGGAATAAATGGGTTGATAAACAAAGCAAGATGTGATCATTGTAGACTTACAACGATGGTACATATGACCCCTTTTGCTATTTGCTTGCTAATTCCTTTTCATTGATGTCGTCGACGACTACTAGAATCATGGTAAGTGCCTGTTGCCTTTCGTCGACAATCTGCTTCAATTCGCTTTTGAGCCATTCTTCAATGTAGCTTCTCATTGGGGTGACATTAATCTCATTCTGTATTTTTATGTTGAAGAGTTCATTTTCCAATTCCTTGAAGTTGACAGAAAGATTACATAGATCCTGATCAATTTCCTTATTATGTACCGAGTAGTCGACTAGCCAGTTGTCGATGTCATCTTGACCATATTCATGGATGCTGTAAAACTTCTTCAAAGACAACTCCTTAAAAATATCAACCTGTTCAACGAAGGCTTGATTAGTCAAGGGAAAGGAGTTGACGATTAAGTTGGGGTATTGGAAGTCGTTGGTCCTTTCGGCCAAGTTTATTTTGGCCAGCTTTGTGAACAATTTTTCTTTTTTTGATATGTCTTGTTCACATGACTGGACAATGAGATGCAGGTTCTTCACTTTTTATTTCTAGCATGCATTTAATTGACTGATCCGGTTTTTGGATGGGATATCTTGTTCTCTTGTTTTCATTTCTGTCATGTTGTTGACAATGGTTCCAAAAGGAAGGACCATGTTTAAATAGAAATGTTCTTCATCTTTTAACTCCACCTACAAATTTTCTAGAAACCTATGTGCCCTCATTACAAGGGAAGTCATGCTTTGCGATGTTTCCCAGGCCTCAACAATTAGTTCCATTATTTTCTTGATATTATTATCCACATATTCTCTGCAGGATGCGAGGAGACTGGAGGATCCTTTTAACTTGGCTGCAGGAGTCTTTAGCATGGATATTTCCAAAGGATTGGCAAGTAATGGCATAGGAATCCAAGCTTCTTCCAATTCCTTGACTCGGTCCTTCAGTCTTGCATTCTCGACTTCAATGCCTCCAATGGAATCATCAAGAGAATATACGATCACTATGTGAAGTTGACAGATTTGGGACGACTACATATTGGCAATGTTAACCTCTGAACAAGATTTTCCTTTCTTATATTTTACATCTTTTTTTTCAATAATTATTTTTTTGGACTGGCTTTCAAAAAAATCGCTTTGGAACATGAAGGATCTATCTTCGTGGAAATGTTCGGTATCAAATATGTCCATTGGATGACAATGATGGATCATGTTTGTGGGTTGATCAAGGTATCAGAATATGCTATCCATATCAGGTTCAAGTACCACGTTCTCACTCTGAATTTCGAGCTCTTCTGCCTGTCCCACAATTGTTTTTCTCTTCTTGTCCACTGGAAGCTTGTGAGAAGTATCAATTTTAGGGTGAGGAGGGTCGTTATCTCCTCCGTTTGAAGAAATATGAGTTTCTTTGTTTCTGTGGTGGGCCGTTGGAGCGATGCTCCGAGATGTTGTAATTTTGGGAGTGCTATTTTTCGATTGAACACTCTTCTCACCGGGGTATTTTACCTGTTGCTTGTTCAATTTAGTGGTGCTTTGGAGTGTGTCTAAGTCGCCGACATCAGAAGCAGGAGTGTTGTCACCAGTGTCTTTGTTTTTGGTTGAGTGTTTTTTGAAAAACAAATTGCCCAAGCCAAGTGTTTGTAAAAGTTGTGAAATTTTTTTGTCGGGGTCGAACCCTGTTAGGGTTTCAACATATATTAGGTTTAGGTTGCTAAAATAGGCTGCGAATTCTTCAATTTTTTTGATGTTCCTCAACATGAAGTCCCCGACTTTCGAAGGCATAGGAATGAACTGTTTTTTCTTCTTCTTTTGGAATAGATGAAACCCGTAGTTGTATTGCCTTGCTACTTCTGTGACAAACATGTTGTCTATAATATGACATAGAAGGAGAGTAGGTTTCTCCTTGGAGCCAAAAATCCTAATCATAGTGTAATTATCCAGATATTCAATTGCTCCCTTTCTGTCCAAAAAACTGGTTGCCTGATCATATATCCGAGGAGCATCTTCTCCCAACAAAAAAATTTAAAAACATACACAAAGACATCAAAAAACTCATAAAAATAGTGGGAGGCCTTGTGCTTCCACAAGGCCTTATACCAGAACGTTACTGGGTCAAATTCCTAGTTGACCTTTTTGGACAAAGACAGTTCTGGAAACCAACAACAATGTGCTATTGAAAAAACTAAGTAGGATGACATAAATAATCTCTTCTCCTTTTTGCAGATTGAAAATTGGGAACATATTTCATGGGAAATTAGCTTTCCCCAATAAAAAATGGCTTGTTACTTGACTATGAAATACAAAATATAAAGAGCCATCTGGGAAATAGTTGTTGTGGAGTCCTGTCCCATTATTCTTGTAAACAACCAGGCAGTTTCCCGGTATGGATTTCTAAATGAACTTACCTGGAAGCTTGTGATATCTTTCAGAACTACCACTGGGTCATCCAAGAACTCAGGCAAGAGGTCCAACATGTTATTATGATTTATTAGGAACTGCTTGGAATCTTCTCCTTTGAACGTCAATGTTGGTTCTGACAATCTTAACATCTAGTGGAAGACCTGAGGAGACAAAGAAATAGAAGAGAGGTCCTGTAGTGGAATAATTCTTTGGGCTGGGATAAATTTATCAGCGTACCAAGAGACCATCTCCTTACAGTCAAAAAATTTAGGGACACAACCTGCACAAGCAATCCCAGACGTCCAAATTACTTCGTTTTGGGTAGCAGGAGATGAGTAATAAGAATATTCCCTCGACCACTGGAAGTCCTGGTGCTCGCACCTTAAGTTGTTCATTGTATCTCCACATAACTGTTGTCGAGATGATTCCATAGGTTTATGAGAATGTTTGTTTTTTGCAAGTGATGATTGAAATGAACAGTTGGAGGCGATAATATTAGTCCTTGCAAATGTTGGTTCAATGCTAATCAATGGTAAAGACCCTCGAGCCTTTCGTTGATTAATGACAATCTCTATGGGTGTTGTATGGTGAATTGTTAGCAGTAAAGCTTATTTATTGCATATTTAGAAGTGCGAAGGTGGAAGGTACGAAGAACATCAATTAAGGGTTGGAGGTTTCGTGAATGTGCCAACCCGGTGAGGTGCGAGTGACATTTCATGATTTTTAAATTAAAACTCGGAAGGAATAATATAACGCTCCACAAATCTTGGTTTAATGCATATTAATAGGAGATCTCCTCGAGCCTTTCGCCCATCAATTGCAATATATATGGTTCCTGAATGATGAGATGTTAGAATTAAATGTCACTAATTGCATATTTAGAAACAAGATATATATATATATATATATATATATATATATATATATATATATATACAATTTTTTATTATAAACAAGTGTGAAGGTCACGGAGATGGGGAAGGAAAAAGGAATGAATGGCAAGTTCTGAAAAATGGTTGCACAAGATTCAAAATAGGGTTATGGGGATACTCAGGAGAGGTGATTATCCGACGATCAAATTTTATGTATCAGAATTTTTGACCGTATTGCGTCTAAAACAAAAGAGAGTATGATGGGGCAATTTAGTGGCAGTTTTGTATATTTGAGGAATTCTGGGAAAGTGGCTAAGTATGGAATAATGAAACGATGGGTCAAACTCGTTTTCAGAATAGAGGATTGAAGATTTTGTGGATGGAACAACCCGATGGCATGAAAATGACATTCCATGATGTTTGAAATAAACACTGAGAAGGGATAATACAACCATCCAAAAATTTTGGTTTTATGCGTGTTAATGGGAGATCTCCTCAAATCCTGGTTTAGCATTAACACTTGCTAAGTGAATACTTAGAAATAACAGTGTATATATAATTTCCAATTGGCAATTGCAAAGGGTGCGGGCACAAGAAACAAGTATTAGGAAATGGATATTTCTTGAACTCGCCAACTCGACGATCCACGAAATAAATTCGAAGAAATTGCCAAGTATGGAAAGTGGATGGACGAGGTTCTAAATGGGGTTACAATAGTTCCACATGAGACGTTCGGACCTGACAGTCAAATTGTATGTGTCATAAGTTTTTAGTGCAATATGTGTACCACCGAAGAGGGCATGATAGGTAGACTGTTATACGGAAGACAGTGTGATGTGAGTCCAGTTGTAAATTTGTATATCATGGAAGTCAAGGTACTATTTGCAGGTCACAGAACAATAGAAGTGCAATCTAGAGCCTTCCTACCCGGGAATCCATGGTAGGAGAGTGAGTGGACATGGAATGGGGAAGTGGGCAGTCAGAGTCGCGATATAAAAGCACAAGTGAAAATGTGAACCCGCAAGTCCGCCAACCTGCACAGCTAGACATTTTTGGAAAAAAAACTAAGTGACGAGAAAGATAAAGTACAGGGAAAAGAGAAAAGGGAATTTTGTTAAGTATAGAAGACGGATGTCGATCTTTTCTCCATGTTCATGGAGAAGTTATATACTAATTCCATATACTTGGAAAGAAGTGCGAAGGTGGCAGGCACAAAAAATAACAACTAGGAAATGTAAATTGTTTGAACAAGCCAACCCGATGATGTGCGGAAGAGATTGAAATAAATGGTCATGGAAAGCAGATGGGCGAGCTTCAAAATAGGCTGACAAGGGTTCCTCAGGAGACATGAGGCCCTGATGGTCAAATTGTATTGATCAAAACTTTTGAGTGCATACTGTATAAGATGGAAAAGGGGCTAATGCAGGCATCTGGAAGGCAATTTTTATATCGTGGAAGCCGGGGGGTTGTTTGAAAGTCAAGGATCACTAGAAATACACTCCACCTGTTTGGGAATCCATAATTACAGTCCTCATAAATTTTGTGTGCAAACTGTGTATCATGGAACATGGTTTGATGTGGGAGTGTGGAAGCAAATTTGTATATAGCAGAGGTCCGGGTGTTGTTTGTAGGCAATGAAATAGTGGAAGTGCAATATAGAGGTCGCTTGCCTGGGAACCCACGATATGATAAGTGCCTATGCATCGGATGGGTGATGGTTTCTCTGAGTCGCGATATAAAAGCATGAGCGCAAATGTGAACCCGTTAGTCGGATAACACACACATTGAGACATTTTTGAAAAAATGACTAAGTAACAAGAAAGAGAGTAGAGGGAAAAACGAAACGCGGATTTGGTCAAGTATAGAAGAGGGAAAAGAAGGTCTAATATATTCAAATCTGCAATAGATATTCCATTTCCTATCAAGACCTTTTTTGTATGTTGTTGAAGAAGTTGTATACATATTGCATATACTTGGAAAGAAATCTAAGGTAGCAGGCACATGAAAGAGCAACTAGAAATTTGAAATTTCCCGAACCCGCAAACTCAACGATTTGTGAAAGAGATGTCAAGAAATGGTCAAGTATGGAAAGCGATCGGACGAGCCCCAAAATAGGGTGACGGGTACATGAATAGAAGTAAGGCACTGACTGTCAAATTGTATATAACAGAACATTTGAGTGAAAAATGTGTAACACAGAAGAGGGGATGATGTGGGAGTCCAGAAGTAAATCTTCATATCACAGAAGCTAAAGTGTTATTTGTAGGTCACAAAACGATTGAAAGTGCAATTTAGACAAAGTGGAAGTGCTCGGTCGAAACGCGTGAATTCGCCAACTTGTGCAGCAAGACATTTTTGGAAAAAATGACTAAATAACTAGAAACAGAAACTACAGAGGATAAAAGAGTGGGAAAATAGAAAGGCGGAGGGAAATTTTCGTAAGCAAGAATTGGTTTCAAACAAGCCCCATTGTTGCAAAACCATTATTTTTTAGTAATTATCATCAAATGATTTCTTGAAGATTAGATACATTTTTTGATGACTGTAACATATTAACTTAAGTATTAAAATTCTTTCATTATGGGTTGTTATCAATAAAGCTTAATAATTGCATGCCTATAAACAAGAATGACAGCCTTTCTGCAACATTGTGATTTGGTATTGCTATGTTCTATTTGCATCACAAATAGAATTGAACGTTAGTTTGAAAATTGTCTGAAATTCATTTTTTTTGTTTCCATAAAAGCCTGATGGAACGACACAGTGCATTTCCATATAATTGTTAAATGTTTCATTTTAGAACAAATTACGTAATATAATACAATATAGAATAACTAAGAGACTATCGAACCATGGCAATGAGAAAAGGTGTTAAGTCTAGAAAAAAAGCAACAAACAAGACTCCCAAGGGAAATTTTTTAATAGTAAAACGATTAAAATAAAACAATACCGAGCACTGTATATCTATGCTTAGAAATTAGATCAAGTTCTTTGGGCCAAAACACTGAACATTATTTCCATAGACATAGGCACAGGATCTGCAACATGCAGGAGCCATCGAGATACTATTCAACATGCATATAAAACTGATTACCATGCCTTTTTTTTTTTTTCCAGGAAATCCTTGCAGCCTTCTCCTCGGTGGATCAATGTCCAGTGCCTCGATCTCAATTTTTTGCAGAAGACTTGAGCTGAAAAAGAAACAAAAAAGTGGGTCTGCAGGGGGGTAAATCCTTGGTTTTAAGCAGATGAACAAAACACATATGGTAAAATGCATAGTTCTCACAAGATTCTCGTGAGGAACAAGATGAAAAAACGTTACAGGGAAAACATAATAGCTCGACACTAAAAGTTAGGACACACCAAGAAGCCAACTCCTCACATTTGAAAACTTCAGGGACACAGGTTGCACATGCAATTGCAGAGGCCCAAATTAGTCCATTCTGCACAAAAGGAGATGACTAGTAGGAATATGCCTTGCACCAGTGGAAGTTCTGGTCCTCATTCCCTAAGATGTTAATTTCATATCCAGAGAATAGGGAATTGGTCCCACAATTGAATATTTTTTTGGCTTGAAATATATCTCTGGGAGAATCAACAAATCATTTCATTACAGTGAAATACTTCTTCCCAAAATGGACTAATATGGACCTCTGGAATTCCTACTTTTTGGCTGCAAAGAGGCTATTGCGTTCAATGTCGGTTTCTTTTCTGTAACCCATTCTTTTGGTGTTGTCAGGACTGCCATCGTCGAGCTGGGAAGTGTCACCCATTATAGTTGATTTCAATTTGGGCATAGTAGTGGGACCAGTGTCTGCATTTCCAACATCCATTGTCGTATCATCATCCATCATATCATCTTCTTCTGGCTCAAAATCCATCGCATCAACATCTGTGCCAGGTATCAATGCAAGTTAGAAAGTTGTGTGAGCAGGCAGGGTTGCATTGGAATTGTTTTTCTTGAAATATATCTCTCGATGCACCAAGGGACCATCTCCTTTTTTTCTCATGGGTGGAGGGAGATGAGTAGTAAGAATATGCCCTGGAATACTGGTACCTTTGGCCATCATGTACGAAGTTGTTTACAGTATTTGGAAAGAACTTATCATAAGTTAATGAGAATTTCCATTTGCTCCAGATGATGTTTGAAATGAAAATTGAGGAGGGATAATATAAGCATCCAAAAATCTTGGTTTAATGTGTATCAATGGTAGATATCCTCGATCCTTTCGCTGATCAATGACAATATCCAGGGTTCATGCGTAATGATATATTACCATTAAAGCTTACTAATTTCATATTTAGAAAAAAGGTGCGAAGGTGGTGGTGGCGATGAAGAATGATAAAGAATTAGATAATTTGTAAAGGCACCAACCGGTCCATGCATGAACGATTGCATCATGTTTGAAATGAATACTTGAAAATGATAACATTCTTGTCCACAAATATTGGTTTAATTTGTATTAATGACAAATATTCTCTGGCCTTTCGGACATTAATGAAAATCTTAGCGGTTCTTGCATGATGAACTACTAGAATTAAAGCTTTAATTTCATATCTAGAAAGTACGAAGGTAGTGAGGATGGTGAAGAGCGAGAAAGCATTACACATTTCATCATCCCACCAATCTGCGAAACAGATTTCAAGAAATTCCTAAGTATGGAAAGTGGTCGGGTGGGTTTCAAAAATAGGGCCACAAGATATACCCAGGAGATGTGAGGGGCCCGTGGTCAAGTTGCACATCACAACGACAGATTTTGGCCATCAATTTGTATATCGTGGAATTTCGGGTGCTCTTTGTACGTAGCAGAACAATGGAAGTGCAATGTTGAGCAAGCCTCACCAGGAACTGACGATGGTAATAGTGGCCAAGTATGCAATGGACAAGCAGTTGGTCGGACTCGTGCTATAAAAGAATTAGACATAGTCGGAACAAGAAATATTGACAGGCTTGAAAATAGGCCCACAAGCTTTACCTAGGAGACGTGAGGGGCCGATGGTCAAATTGTATCTACCCCAACTGTTGCAAGGGTCAATTTGTATATTGTGGAACTTCAGGTGTTGTTTGTAAAAGAAGGAGACATTCGGAAAAAGGACCAATTAAACAAAAATTGAAAGAAAAAGAGATAAAGGGGAATTTGTTTTCTAATTTGTAGATCGCGGAAGTCTGGGTGTTGTTTGTAGGCAGCGAAACAATGGAAGAACAATGTTGAACCTGTCTATCCAGGAACCCGCGATTCAAAAAGTTTGTTCAATATGAAACGGGGAAGCGGTCAGTCGAGTTGGTGATATAAAAGTAACAGGAGAAATCTAAAGACGTGAATCATGAACTCCCACAGCTAGACATTTTCCGAAAAACGAGTAAGTAACCAGAAAGGGAAAGTAGAGGGAAAAAAGAAAGGGGATGGCAATTTTCAAAAGCAAGAATTGGTATAAGAAAGGCCCATTGATGGGAATTGGAATAAGAAAGCAAGGTATGGTTATAGTTTCCAGGATCCACAAGATATATCCAGGAGACGTGAGGGGTCGATGGTCAAAGTGCATGTCACAATGACAGATTCCGGCCATCAATTTGTATATGACAGAATTTAGGGTGTTATTTGCACGTAGTGGAACAATGGAAGTGCAATGTTGAAAAATCCTGGCTAGGAACCAACGATGGTAATAGTGGCCAAGTATGCAATGCACAAGAAGATGGTCGGACTCGTGATATAAAAGCATTAGACATAGTTGGAATAGGAAATATTGACGGGCTTGAAAACAGGACCACAAGCTTTACTCAAGGGATGTAAGGGGCTGATGGTCAAAATGTATCTACCCCAACTGTTGAATGGAAACTACGTAACACACAACAGGAGACAAGGACTAATTTCGAGGGTCAATTTGTATATTGTGGAACTTCGAGTGTTGTATATAAAAGTAAGAGACATTAGGAAAAGGGACATTCATAAAAAGGACCAAGTAAACAGAAATTGAAAGAAAAAGAGATAAATGGGAATTTGTTTGCTAATTTGTAGATCGTGGAAGTCCGGGTGTTGTTTGTAGGAGATGGAACAATGGAAACACAATGTTGAACCCATTTATCCGGGAATCTACGATTCAAAAGGTTTGTTCAATATGAAATGGGGAAGCGGTTGGTTGGGCTGGTGATATAAAAGTAACAGGGGAAATATGAACATGTGAATCCGCCAACACCCATAGCTAGACATTTTTCGAAAAACAAATAAGTAACCAAAAAGGGAAAGCAAAGGGAAAAAAGAAAGGGGATGGAAATTTTCGAAAGTGAGAATTGGTATAAGAAAGGCCCATTGATGGAAATTGGTATAAGAAAGCGAGGCATGGTTATAATTTCCAGGATCTGTTTGTATAAGAGAAGCATCAAAAAGCTACAAGAAAATCAATTTTGGGATGTTTTAAGTAAAGTTATTGTACTGTTAGCTTAACTGCAAGTAGAACAATGATGTATTTGAATTTTAATGTCCTCTCATTGATATGATAGGTCTATTGGACTTCAAACAATGTATATTGTTTTATTTCAAATTATTCCAGGAGATGAATTTTTCTAAGTTCATCGATCAAGGAAAAGTTCTAAAAATGACAAAGGGGAATTTGTTTGCTAATTTTTAGATTGTGGAAGTCGGGCTGTTGTTTGTAGGCGACGAAACAATGCAAACACAATGTTGAACCTGCTTATCTGGGAACCCACGATCAAAATTTTTTGTTCACTATGAAACGGGGAAACAAGTGGTCAGGCTGGTGATATAAAAGTAAGTGGAAATCTAAAGATGTGAATCCGCCAACTCTTGCACCTATACATTTTCCGAAAAATGAGTAAGTAACCAGAAATGCAAAGAAGAGGGCAAAATGAAAAGGGGATGGAAATTTTCGGAAGCGATAATTGGTGTAAGAATGTGCATTGATGGTCTTAACAGTAACCATGAAGTGTAATAAACATGTGAACAGGTTCTTCAATCAAGGAATAGATACATTGAGCCATAAGAGAAGCGTCAAAAAGGTACAAGAAAATCAATTTTGGGATGTATACGTAAAGTTAATGTACTTCCAGCTTCACTGCAAGTATAAGAACGATGAATTTTAATTTTAATTTCCTCTTGTTGATATGACACTTTCATTGGACTTCGCACAATATATATTCTTTTATTTCAAATTATTCCACGAGATTAATTTTGCTCACTTCATCGACCAAGGAAAAGTGATAAAAACAAGATAAAGGGGATTTTTTTTGCTAATTTGTAGATCGCAGAATCCCGAGTGCTATTTGCAGGCAGTAGAACAATGGAAATGCAATGTTGAACCTGCCTATCCGACAACCCGCCTATGTAGCAACCTGCGATCCAATTTTTTTTTTCAATATGAAACGTGGAAGCAGTCGGTTGGGCTAGTGATATAAAATAAAGTGGAAATATGAGCACGTGAATCCGCCAACTTTCGCACCAATACAATTTCCCAAAAATGAGTAAGTAACCAAAAAGGGAAAGCAGAGGGTAAAAAAAAAAGGGGATGTCAATTTTCAAAAGCGGAAATTGATGTAACAAAGTGCCATTGATGGTATTAATAGTAACTATGAAATGCATTAAACATGTGAACAAGTTCTTCAGTGAAGGAATAGATACAATGAGTGATGCTTATAGTTTCCAGGATTTGCTTGTATAAGAGAAGTGTAAAAAATCCATAAGGAAAGTCAATTTTGAGATGTCTAAGTAAACTTATTGTACTGTTGATCGCAAATATAACAACAATGATTTTGAATTTTAATGTCCTCTCGTTGATATGATAATTCCATTGGACTTCGCATAGTATATATTCTTTTATTTCAAATTATTCCATGAGATTAATTTTGTTAAGTTCATCAATCAAACAAAAGTGCTAAAATGAGCCACATACCACATTTTGCATCACAAAACTTATATCAAAGGGAAAAGCATGTCCTCTAAAAACCAAATGTATTGATATATTAAACAAGAAATGGAATTCCATTATATATCAAACAATTCGGTATATAAAAAAATCACATCGTCCCATTGGTTTTCGTTTCCTTGACAGAGCTTGACATGATTTTTTTTTATTTTTTTTTTAGTATTTTTTTTTCCAGCCGATATGCAATATCGCATTGTCCTCATTCAAGGTAAATTTGCTATGTATCTGAAAGTCATGCAACATGTAGACACTCTTTGCCTTTTTCTGTAGGTATTCTTTATATGACAATTCTGCTAACTCAGGAAGCACATCTTGTAACAGAGGCTGTCGAATTGTACAATGCACGGTTGTGTTGCCAATGGTTCAGATAGCAGCATTGAGGCAATGTCTATATATGTATGGACATTTTTTACTGCATCACAGACAATCAATCGTATCATCATTTATGAAGGCAGAAGTAGAAGCATGAGAGTTGCATTTTGCACACACAGGCTCAAAGGGGGTCGAGTAGGCATTCGATGCAACCAAAACAACTTCTATCTGGAAACATGAGCATAGCAGTTAATATATTGAACAATATAATTTACAACTGTACCCCCCAAAAAAATAGAAAAAAAAAATCCCAGAGAGTTGGTCAAGGATATTTGTATGAGCAAAGTGAGGATGAAACTATAGATGTATACGCACAACATTTGTAGATATATTTATCTTCTTGAGATCCTGTACGATGTCTGCTCTCAACTCTGTCACACATGTTGATTGAGTTGTGTGAAAGATCCTTTCTTTACCATCTCTTTTCTTTGTTATATTTTTGAAGAGCATAAGTGGAAATTTCCCTTAATGCAATTGTTGTTCGACTGACGAAAACAAGTTTGAATAGGTATCAAACAATTGAAACTGCAACATGGAATAATGAAATGTTTATGTAACTTAACTGAGATACATGGACATGCGAAAGAAAAGGACAAGACTAGATATGAAGAATGGTACCATTGCCTTGTCGTTGTCTGACTCTCCATCTTTTATATGGAGAATGTGTTGCAAGCCAAGTTTTCTCACGAGTGTTATAGCTACGCCAATGATTTCGATTGGGTAAATGTCATTGCTCTGTGAAAGTTGGATGATAGTTGTGTCCGGGATGAAACATTATTCTGAACAAATAGTGGGGATTTTTTCCACTATACTTGTTTCGTTGAACAATATAATCCGATCAAAATCACCACGGTCATATACTATTTTGGGCAATATATTAAAATTTGTAATGGATATCCCATTACATGGCAATATCTTTTTATGCATGTTTGTGTACAAGTTGTGTAGGAATAGTTAGTGTAACTATCATGAGGGCCTCCTTGTCTGTCATCTCAGCATGCATAATGGATCTAGTTTTGTTTGCATTGTCCAAGTAGGTTCTATAGATGACCATTATGTCCTCGATGAATACTTGTCTTGTTCAACAACTATTCAAGCCCTCTATTGATAGTATTTTGGGTGTTACAAGTTTAGACCTTGTGACAATTTTTGAACCGGAAAAGGTAATGTGAATTATTTTGTTTGTTTTCTTTTTTTTCCTTCCATGAATGTACAAGTAGACGCACAACTTGGATGAAATATGGAGCCATGGTTTTACAACCAGACCTCTTAATTTGTAGATCCCGCGTTGTGTTCAAAGTCTCGCTTACACTTGTTGATAATTCTTGTGAACTGAAAAGTATATGTTGTCGATGACATAAACATACTCACCATGCCATAGATGAACAGATAGTTGAGGATATTTGTTTGGTAAACATATGAGTAACATAATGTATGCATATTTACCTTTGGCCTTGTTGGTCTGCTGATGTCTGGGATGCTTGACTGCTCATGGGCATGTCACTAGTCCAAATTTTTCTGATGCAAGTATGTGTAGTTCAAAATCAGAAGGACTAAATGAGCATATGCATTGTATATTGTCCATTATTGTTCTTAATGACACATGCAGGGTTGAAGGAGATGTAATATGAAATACGGTGTGAAGGGATACTCAGGAAACATGACGACCCGAGGGTCAAATTGTATGCCTCATATTTTTTTACTGGAAAATTGTGTAACAGTAAATAGGATGTGATGGTGGCGCAGGAGGGGCAATATGTATATCGTGGAACCTATGAGGCCAGACACACAATCTTGAACCCGCCAACCGGGCCCCCGCAATCGACAAAGTGGGTAAGTATGGAATAAGGTAGAAGCATGACCATAAATGTGAACCCATGAGTTTGCCAACCTGCACACCAAGACAATTTCGGAAAGACAACTAAGAAGAGAAATCAGAAAGAAAAAGGGATAATAGAAAATGGAAAGCCCATTGTTGCCAAATCATTGTTTTCTAGTACAATATTATATGCCCCAACCCATTTTGTATGTTTAATTTACTAGCACAGTTGGTATACCTTTTTGAATATTTCACAACAGAACCCTCTACTGTTGCATATAAGAAATCATCTTCCTTTCTAATCAATTTGTTTCTTCCAAGGTAGCAACGCCGAGTATACAATGGGCATGAAGGCAAGTTAGTATGAAGAAAGACATGTAAAATAAATAAATATAGCTCTATTTATTTCAATGTAGTATCAAAGAGAATACAATTCAGATGAGAATAAGAAGAAATATATGTAGTATATACACACAGTAAAAAAGGTGCAAAGAAATAGAGCAAGTAGAACAAATACACATACAAAAAATGAAACACTAAATATTGGAATATGAAATAACACTACAAGTATGCACCTCTACAACTCATCGTCTATATTCATGCCAAAGAGTCCATCGTCCTCTCCACCCACTCTGTTTGTTCAAATGCAAGAATGCAGGAAAAATACAATCGACACAGGAAGACATGTAATGAAGATAAGTTACTCTGCAGGAAGGAACGAAATATCTACATACAACAAACAAGGTGAAAAAATATACAGACAATAAATGAAATACAAACAATGAAATATGAAATAAGAGTACAAGCATGTACCCTTCAATCTCGTCTTCCACTGTTGTGCTTAAGACTACTTCGTTTTCTCCAACAATTTTGTTTGTTTGAACGTGGGAACACACAAAATACAATGAACATGAACAAGTAATATGTACATACAGTAAATGAGAATCAACGAATAGAATAAAATATAGTCAGAAACATGAACCTTTTCTTTTATCCATCAATGGTTGTAAATATATAAAGTTTTTCCCTGCCAAAAATGTATTACAAGCCACAAAATATTAAGAAATTGCATGGACATTGCTAAATGATTTTGATTTTCTGTGTCAAAGTATCCTATATGCTTCGAGACATGGAAATATAATTTTGTTGTATCTTTGGTGTACGTATCTTATCTTAGGAACAAGACAAATTGTATCATGGTCACACTAGTCTATGTAAAGGATAAATAAGTTGTATTTTGATATGGACACATTTCACCATATGTGGTTAATAAGTGTTTTTTTGCAGATGTCTTATCTTAACAAAAAAAATAGCGGACACTACAATTGCACTTGTAGTTCAATTATTTCTTATGCGACTTTTTTGTATCACATCAACACTGAAGTATCAACAAAATTTCACAGTAGAACAGGCAGGAACGGAACAACCGCCAGATCCCGGCCTCGCCAGACACGACAAACAACACAACCACAGGTCAACTCATGTGTGCAGGGTCTGAACA
>JZKD02S0505186.1:8104-28122 GCA_000966675.3 Picea glauca | reverse complement strand
GGTAGAAAGGCAGGGGGGTCCGGAATCCCATGTGGGCCGTTGATCCGAGCGTGCGAATCGCTGCCGCTCAGACTTGCTAGTTACTTACCGTGGGCGCATTATCATTCAAAACTTAGGACAAGTGGGTTTTTAACCCATTCTTTTGCATTCTGACCCCCATACAACAAATATCACTAACATTTGGCTCCATGGGGGATAGAGTCGTCCTTGTGATGCTCTAAGAACTCTTTTGCAGATTCAGTGTCTTTGTTGTTGGGCTATGGAGTCATTTATTAGTCCGAAAAACAGAAACAATATTTACAAAACAAAACAAAAAGAGCCGACTGGGGCTCACAAAAAACATTTTTTTAAGAAATGCCCATTTACTGGGCTGCTAAAAACTTCTTTGCCTTCCAGATCCTGCAACCTGTAGGTATTGTTTGCAAATACTTCAAGGATATTGAAAGGCCCGAACTAGAGGGCATCAAATTTACTGTGTTTTCCCTTTTCCTACCTGGGTGCGTCCCATTTGAGCACCAGATCACCCTGCTCGAATTCTTTCTTTTTTCTCTTCCTGTCAAAAGCCTGATTGATCTTCTTCTGATGAAGGTAGGCTCTGTCCATGACATGTTCTCTGATCTGCTGCACCTCCACCATCTGATGAATCCTTCTGAGCACATGGTTAGGTTCTCCTTCAAAGTCCTGGAGGAGATTTGCCACAGGTAAGGCAAGTTGAGTGGGGAAAACGACCTCTATTCCATAAACAAGTTGGAAGGGTGAGAGGCCTAGGGATTTCTTTGTTGTCACCTGATAAGCCCAAAGAGAAAATTTGAGGTTTGAGTCCCAAGCCCTTTTATTGTCCTCCAGTAGCTTCTTAATGAGCTTGATCAGAATTTTATTGGAGGACTCTGCTAGTCCGTTTCCTTGAGTATAATATGGAGTAGAGTGAACCAATGAAATCCCGAATTGTTCACAAAACTTGACTAGAGGCTCAGACCTGAAGGGGGAGGCATTGTCAGTGACAATCCTGCTTGGGCAACCAAATCTGGTTATGATGTCTTCCAAGAGGTTGATGATCACCTTGTGAGAAGTACTCCTGGTGGGGATAGCCTCTATCCACTTGGTGAAATAATCGGTTGCAGTGAGGATCCATCTGTGTTGGCCACTTGAGGGAGGATGAATTTCTCCGATAAAGTCCAATCCCCACTGCTGAAAGGGTCCTGAAACTACCACAGGCTTTAATGGCAGAGATTTGAGCTGCTGCTTTCCTGAGAATTTATGGCATTTAATGCAAGCTATGATTTCCCTGTAGACATCGGGAAATAAGGTGGGCCAGTAATACCTAGCTCGGAGGATCTTGTGAGCTGTGGTCTTCCAAAAATGATGACCCCCATAGAGATTGTTATGGAAGTCGAATATAACCTTCTGGGCCTGCTGTGGGTCCAGACATCTCAGTAATACCCCTTGGGGGTCTTTCCAATACAAGGCTTGGTCAACGAGGCAGTATCTGACTGCTTTGAGCTTTAAAGCTGTTGCCTTACTTTTTCCCAATCCATCAGGGGGCTTCAATTCTTTCAGAAAGTACAAGATGTCCTTGTACCAGGGGCATGCTTCTAATGGTATGATGGTCTGAGAATCTTTGTTGGATGACTCAGCTTGTTCATTGATGAAGTTAATTCCCAAGTCCTTACAGTTGGATTCATCCAGCAGCTTGGCCAAACCCTGCCCCTTTATCAGCTTGGTGGGCTTAATCTCCAGATCAAATTCTAGGATCTTGGCGATCCATTTACCTCTCTTCTCGTCTATGTCAGGATGTATAAGAATGTTCTTCACAGAGGTTGAAGGGACATACACAATGATATTTGAATGCAATACATAGACTCTGAAATATTTGAGAGATTTCACCAAGGCATAAGCCTGCTTCTCCATGATCTCATATCGGAGTTCTGCGTCTCTCAGTGCCTTACTGAAGAAGGCAATAGGTTGTTCTTTCCCTTGACCATTTTTTTGCAACAGAACTGTTGCTACTGTATCACAGGAAGCAAAAGAAAATATCAGAAAGTCTTTGGAATAATCAGGACTGATAAGCACAGGAGCTTCAGTCAACACCTTCTTTATTTGGGAAAAAGACTCTTTGGGTTCAGAAGTCCATTTTATTTCGTTCCCCTTCCTGAGCATGGCTGTGATGTGTTTCACCAACTCAGCAAAATTTGAAACAAATCTCCTCAGAAAATTTATCCTCCCCAAAAATGCTTGAACCTCCTTTTTGGATCTGGGGAGTGACAGAGCCTGAATTGATTCTACCCTGTCAGGATCAATTCTCACTCCCTCTTTTGACACTATATGGCCTAATAGTTTTCCCTCTTTCATAGAAAACAATGATTTCTTGGGGTTCAGGGATAGACCAAACCTCTGACATTTCAGGAAAACCTTCTTCAAGTGGCAGCAGTGCTCTTTGTCTGTCTTGGAGAAGACTGTGATGTCATCCAGATATATCACCACAAACTAGTCCTTCTCCCTGATGAAGGCTATGTCCATGGCCCGTTGAAATGTTGCTCCTGCATTCATCAACCCGAAAGGCATTTTGGCATACATGAATGTGCCCCAGGGAGTGGTGAAGGCTATTTTTTCCCTGTCCTCCGGCATGACTGATATCTGATTGTAGCCAGAGAAACCATCAATCATGGATATTATGGAAGCACCAGTGACCTTTTGCAATATGTGCTCCATGTTGGGAAGGGGATAATTATCCTTCCTTGAGCTCCTGTTCAGGTTTCTGAAATCAACACAGAGTCTGATTTCGCCACTTTTATTTCTTACTAGGACCAAATTGGCCACCCAGTCAGAATATCTCAAGGGGACAATGATCTAGGCATCCAACAGCTTCTTCACTTCCCTCTCCATGACAGGTAGTAGCATGGGATTTATCTATCTCAGCTTCTGATTGAATGGCTTAGCCTCTTCTTTTAGTGGGATCTTATGCTCAATGACTGATGTGTCATATGTCTTGAGGTCTTTGTAGGTCCATGCAAACACATCAACAAACTCCCTCAGCAACTTAGTATATTCAACCCTCTTCTCCTCGGTCAAACTCCTTGACAATTTGACAAACTTAGGCTCCTCTGGCGTGCTTATGTTGCACTTAGCTGTGTCGACCTCATCACCCGAAACTCTACCCTTTACCACCACATCGTTCCCATCAAATAACCTTTCTAATGGGATTAGTCCTCTTGGTATGTGGTTACTTGGTAGCTGGATAATCTGGTGGTCAACAACTTTATTCAGCAACTCCCTAGGGTGATGATTCGGTTCTTCTTCAATGTCAGGATCCTCATCTATGTGCAATGTAGAAAAGTCATCAACGGATTGAAGAAACTTTTCGATTTCCTGATCATCCTCAAATACCTTCCAATGCTTAAAGTTTTCCAGTACAGAGGGTTTGTATTTTATTTCAACATCGGACCCGATAGTGGGCAGCGCAGGGACTTCGAGCAGACTAGCTGTGAAAGCTAAAAAATCAGCTGGAGCATTTTCTTCCCTGGGAGTGAAAGAGATGTTAAAAGATGAAAAGAAATTATCAACTAGGTCCCATACCATGTTCCTGTAATTCTTGAGGCGAGGATGCTTGGCTTGATAAACATTTTTGACCTGCTGGACAATCAGTTCTGCATCCCCAAACACAACTATCTCCCTTATTTCTATTTCTTTTGCAACTCTTAACCCCGGAACCAGAGCTTCATACTCTGCCACATTGTTAGTGACTTCAAATTCCAGCTTGTATGACAGAGATATGGTCTCTTGAGAAGGGGATATGAATACCACCCCGACACCTGCACCTATACTGGAAGAAGCTCCATCAAAGAACATCTTCCAAACAGAGGTGGTTGGTGGAGGCATCCCTTGATTGATAATGGGCTGCTTTCTGATTTGTAAGGGGGCCTCAAGGATCTCAGTGACCTGTAACAAGATAGACCCTAAATCAGTATCAAGTGCAAAGATGGGGTGGTTAGTGGGGTTCGCTTCGTCACTGACTATGTAGGCTAGCTGGGCTTCTCTGTACAATCTCCTATGTTCCCCTCTAAAGACCGGAATGGTGGCATATGTGAGATCCATCTGTAACGTCCCTCCAAGTCTCTTAATCCAAGACCTTGACAATAGCATGCCAAAATTGGGGGGAACATTAGCTACCATAATATCCATGACCATACTCTTCATGGGCAACTGAAACAAAGAGACTACTAGGTCCTTGATGACTCCCAAACATTACACTCTCCTGGAGTCAAAAGAATAGAGGTCATGATAAGCTCGGGTGACTTCCAGTCCTAATTCTTCCATGACGGCTTTGGGCATGAGGTTGTGAGAGGCTCTTGAATCCATCAAACAATTGTGCAGTACTTTGTCATGTATGTTCAGAGAGGTGTAGAAGGGAGGGGATGAGTCATCTCTGTCTTCTACCATGGGGCCTAGGACAACAACTGGCCTTTCATCTTGGAGGTTTATGAAGTCTATGGAAGGGCCTGAGGCTTCGGATTTCAGAAGGTCAGAGAAACGCTTTTTGAATTCATCATGTTTGATAAGCTCAGTGAGGGGCATAGGGATTCTGATCTTTTGGATCTCATGCTCGAAATTAAAAGAGGATGTAAGCTTTGGAATTTCTCTAATTTCAGGAACATTATTTTGGACAATGGGAGAGAGGGGTTGGGCCTTCTTACCTATATGATTGTCTGCTACTTCATTAGCAGGCTTCTCTGCTCTAGTGGACTGCTCCAGAGCATCAGGTGCTGCTGCCCTTTTTTCAAATCTCAAGCTATACCTGCCTCGACCACCGCTAACCTTGTTTCCTTTGCTCAATTCATTTAGCTGATTGCTCATGAGAGACTCCTCATATGCTGATTGGGTCAGGTGAGGGAAAGGGGGAGTGACTTCTAAACAGTGGATTTTAGGCTCAGGCTCATTCGTTTCCCCTTCGTCTTCATCTGCCACAAAATTGTTCTGGAAAGGAGCCTGAATTCTTTGGTCATCCCTGTCCCTTTCCTTCTCTCTGTTCATAGTTGGAGGAGAAAAATTCTTTCGTCTTCTAAAACCTGCTCTGTTCTCGGTGATCTGAGGGCCCTTGTTCATTTGTTTCCTTTCCACCTTCAATCTCTCCATCTCTTCTTTCAGAAAGTTCATCACCTGGGTTAGCTCATTCACTTGAGGGTAGGGCAGTGATGGGCTGGAAATTGAGGCTTCCGATTTTCCCTTTATTCTATCTGCGTCAGCCTTGTTCCTCAGTCTGTCAACTGCTAATATGTTGGATTCCACTTCTACGGTAGAGTCTTGCATTTGAGCTAAGGAGGTAGCTCTTCTTTCTCTCAATAGCAGGCAGAAATCAGGATCAAATGCACTAGCATATGAAATTTGAGCAGAGGCTTCTGAGGGTTTTATCTCTGTAGGGATCTTATTGTACATCTTATTAAACCTTTTTGAGAAGTCTGAGACAGACTCTCCTTCCATTTTTCTCAGAGACCCAAACTCTGTCATGTAATACATGAAATATTTTCTATCTCCCCACTGCCTCAGGAAAACATTATCCAAGGCTTCAATGCCAGCAATAGATCCAAGGGCCAATCCTCTAAACCATTTCCTTACCTCTCCATCTACGCTCTGGACAAAGAATCTCATCCAAACATCTTCATTTTCGATATTCAAGTTGTTTGCATAACTGTAAAAGGCAGCTAGGTTCTCTTCAGCAGTTATGTCCCCTTCGCCAATGAACTTGGGCATGCATTTCAAAAAATCTTCAGCAGGGAGGGGATTCACAGGCTGAGGTAGGATTAAAGGAGCATATCTAGCAGTGACTATGGCATCCATTCTATTCGGAGAGGGATTAGCACCAGCCATAGGAGTATTAGGAAGCAAATAACTTGGAGGAGAAGGAGTGTGGATGGGGGATGTCGGAAAAGAGGTTCTCGAAGGAGACGACGGGGAAAACAGGGAGAGAGCTAAGGAACCTGAATGTGTGGATGCTTCTCTCTGTGTAGTAGTAGCAATAAAAGGAGGGGTGGTGAAACCTTCTGAGGCCTGAGGTCTGTGTTGAGGCACAACCTCCAGGGAGGGGGGAGTGACAAGGATCTCTCCAGGGGGAGAAAACTCAGCAGGAACACTCCCAAAATTCAGAGAACGAGAAACCTCAGAAAAAGGATAGCTAGAAAGCTGCGAATAAGAAAGTGGAGTCTTTACAGAAGGAGGTGGGGAAATACCTGTTTCAGTGATGGAAAATTCTTTCACGGCGCTCTTTCCCTTTCTGCATATTGCTTTTGAGTCAGCTCCAGGGGTCGCTAGAGGCAGATGTGGATGAGACCACGTGTGTCTGCCTCTGAAAGCCACAGTTGACAGAGTGGGTTCCTCCCAGCAGAGTCGTCACAATGGAGTCACCAGGTGCACAGTAGCAATCTTCAAGTTTTGATTTCTGATGCACCTTCAGAATCAGTTGATCGTTGTCGTTCAAATCCGGGGAAAATATTCAACTTTTTCCCCGGCAACGGCGCTAGAAATGTTGGCAGCGGAAGTCACTCCTGGATTGCTTGCAGGAGCAGAGCCCGAAGCCCATCAGTTTAATGTCACAATTTATTTAAAGGGGTGATCAAATGGAGAAAGACTCAGAACAATATCGTCTCAACTCAGAAACTAGACCAAGCATGCATGAACGTGTGAGGTCTTGATAAACTTCAAACAATGAGTTGCAATAAAGGGTGAGTAGGGGGGAGACTTGCATGAGAAGAGTGTGAAGGTCTATTATAAACATCAGGTTCGTAACAGATTGGAGAAGAAAGCATTCGAACGCAAGATCCTTTTACATTCAAACACAGAAAACCAGAGAATACAATAATGTCACAACATATCCTTTATCATAACAAAACTGCAATGATCCACATGAATCCTTCGACTGTGAACTCTCTGGCATGAGATGAAACAAATATGAAAAAGGAGAATTGTTTGTCATAAACCAAGAAGTCTCAAACACAGAGGCATAACCAGGAAACCATAATGTTTGCTGAAACTTTACAGTTGGGAGCTTAGCTCTACCATCGATAGATACAAAAATGGCGAAAACGCCTTCATATACTCAAAATAACAACAGCAGCGGAACCAAGATACTGCATTGAAAGCTTTGTGTCTGCATGGCTTCTGACAGCCAACATATAAAATATCGTGCAACTTATGTCAGACGTAATCCAACTCCTGACAGTTCTAGCGGCGAATCGACGTGCCTTTAATTCATTGCTGGACTTTCCCATTATGGCGGAGACAATGTCTAACCACCACCAACCGCTTCAATAACTGCTTCATGGGGATTGAGGATGATCTGGCCAACTCAACACTTTGGGATATGGAAGACTCCTCGCGATGCCACCTGGAATAACTGAATGGTTTAAAGAAAAGGCGTGGAGGCCAGCACGGAAGATGGGGCATGGAAACAGAGTGATGGGGCTGGAATAATGGGGAGCGGAGTAAGAAGCGATGAGGGAGGCGAGAGAGGTTATAGGAGAGACACATGGAAAAAGGCGATAATCAGAGGAGGCAGGAGAGTAGATGTGATGGACACTGGGAGGCTAACGTGAAGGGAAAGAGACACGTGGCAGGTGGTGAGTGGATGATGAGAAGGAAGGGGGGTCACGTGGACCAAAGAGGGGAGGCAAATGGATGACACACGACAGCAGGAGAAAGGTGGTCTGGAAGACATCATGATGGGAGAGGCGCCCACGTAGGCTAAACACAGAGCATCTGAGAATGAGGGGAGTGCCCAAGCGTCGTTGATCCGGGCGCGTCGATCTCGGTCGTCGGAATGTTGCATCCGCGATTCTGAACCCTCCCCCTCCTCTTAAAGGTAGAAAGGCAGGGGGGGTCTGGAATTTCCTTTATCGCCGTTGATCCGGGCGCGCTGATCTGGACCGTTGGAGTGGTGCGCCCCCGATTCCGGACCCCCCCCGGCTTAAAGGTAGAAAGGCAGGGGGGGTCCGGAATCCCATATGGGCCGTTGATCCGGGCGCGCGAATCGCTTCTACTCAGACTTGCTCGTTACTTACCGTGGGCGCATTATCATTCAAAACTTAGGACAAGTGGGTTTTTAACCCATTCTTTTGCATTCTAACCCCCATACAACAAATATCACTAACAATAACTATCAAAAATTAATAATTTTTTATCTAAGTTCCCCAACATTTGTCAGTATTGCAACAGAGTACAATAATTGTCAACATTCGACTCATAGTCGATGGTTACAGCAAGGGCCACATGGGGCCCCATCATCAAAAACAGATCACAAAGACATGTTTCTAAAACAACGAGCTATACCAACTCACTCAAGGACATGTAAAGATAATTATTATCGAATTATGTAATTGTAGTATGGATAGAGGTTGTCCCCATGAGGATTATATAAATATATAGGCGTTCTCAAAACATTCTACATTTTAGCATTTTTGGTGGGAATTAGAATATATAAAGGTTGTAAGTAGAGTGATAGGAAAGGAGAGGCTTGTTAGATCATAGATAGTAGGAGGAATCTTCAGAGAGAACAAAGGTGTGGGATATTTATTTCACTTTGTCGACCAGTTTTATAAGGGAGACTATAACTATATGATGTCTATCTGCATGTAAAGGTCCTAATATTATGACAATTTTATGGAATATCAATACCGTTTTGAGTCATACTTTTCTTATATGAGATGCTTTTTATGATCTTTAGTGTTTTTCTACAATATTTAAGAGATATTTAATGCATATTTATGATAATTTCTGAATCTACCTACAAGAAAATCAAAAGGTATGGATAATATGTGGAAATTGAATGGAGTGTTAGTTCTAAACTATAGAAGGAGAAGTACGGCGCAAAGAAGAGACAATAAGTCCATTTATTTTTCTCAAAAACAAATCTATTAATTAGGTTATGTTTGGAAAATAGTTGACAATGGAAGCGTTTGTTAGTGTGGACAATGCCCATATTAAGGGTTCCTTAGGATCTATCTAACCTTTAATTCTTGGGGCTCAATCATCCCCTTCAAAAAATGATCCTTGAAAATGGTTATTGATCTGAATAAACCTAACATCCTCCTCTTATAAGAGACATTGTCAAATGGGTATAAAACAATTAGCTATCTAAGCGAATTGCTTGGGGGTTGGAAGTTTAAATTAATTGATGATAGAGGAAGGTATGTGGTTATCATTAGAAAAGTTATACATATGTCTATAACTATGTTTGTGCAATTGGAAACTTAAAACCCTTTGCTGTGGAAAAATACCAAAATGTGTTCTATAGGACAAAGAGGGAAACATTTTCCTTGGTGCAAATTGCATGCTAGGCTACTCTAAAATGCACCCTCATTTATGAAAACTCATTCAATTTGAGTGGTTCAAATTGTAAACATTTTTCTAAGACATTTTACATAAGCCTATATACTTGGTTTTTCGTTTGCAGTCATAAAAGACTTTGTTGTGCAAAAATAGGCAATAGATGCCTAGTAAAATCCTAGAAATGCACAACTTGTTTGTAAAACGTAAGTCAAGGTTTTATTATATTGTAGATTTGAGTTGTGCAAGTTGTTGGGGGTGTGGTTTATCATATTAGATCTGATCATATTGTTAATTTTTCAATTACAATTTTAAAAATGGTTGATGTGCAAAAGAGGCAAAGTTTTCCTTGTAAATTGGAAGGTCAAAACTGTACTAAGTGACGAAATTAAAATGCACGTCCAAGCTTCCCTGTAGCACCTAAAATTGTTTTATAAGTTGTACTATGGATATATTTTTATTTTTATTTTCCTATGCCATCTAAAGTGAAATTTAATAACATAAGAGGTTGATTTTAGGCACCTAGATTTCATATTTCATGTAAATCTAATGTCAAAACCGCCTAGAGTAAAATGCACACCCTTGTCTCAATTTTGACCCAAATTGAGTGGTTCAACTTGAAGAAGTTGTAATTTGTGAATTTACACCTTGACATAGCCCTATATTGGTAGTTCTAGACAAAAAAATGTCTGATGTGCATAAAGGCTAAAAATTCTCTTATAAAACCAAAGGGCCAATTTGTTAATATTGGATATAAGAAAGTGCACACCTAAAAATGGATAATCCTCCATAATTTAATATTTAAGTTGTAAATTGATTATTAAAATATTTTTAACATGTTTGTACAATTAGGAGTGCATTTTCACTTCAATAAAGATGATTTCTATTCACAAAGATTAGTGGCCTTTTGATGAATCGGAGGATGGTGGGTTATGAGAGAAATCAAGGTCAATGACTTATAACCAACCAATTATACATACAAAATGGAAGAAATCTTAACTTTAATTTATTCCATAGAATATAGACGTCAATATTACAAGTTATTGGGTTGTAGAAAAGTAGTACATATTTCTATACCTATGTTTGTGCAATTTGAAACTTAAAAACCTTTGCCTTGCAAAAAGACCAAAAATTGTTTTTTAGGACAAAGAGGGCCAATTTTGTGTTGGTGTAAATTTTACCTTGGTGCAAAATGCATGTGAGGATACACTAAAATGCACACCCAGGTTTCAAAACTCATTCAATTTGAGTGGTTCAAATTATAAATGATTTTTTAAGTCATTTTGCATAAGCCTATATACTTATTTTTGAATTTTTAGTCATAAAGACATTGTTGTGCAATAATAGTCAAGACATGCCTAGTAAAATCCTAGAAATGCTCAACTTGTTTGTAAAACGTAAGTGAAGGTTTTATTATACTTTAGATTTTAGTTGTGAAAGTTTTTGGGGTTGTGGCTTATCATATTATACCTATTCATGTTGTTAAGTTTGCAATTGCAAGTTTAAAAAGGGTTGTTGTGCAGAAGAGACAAAGTTTTTGTTGGTTTACTGAGAGGGGGGGTGAATCAATAATAGTGCAATCATAATACTTTTTATCCAAATTGATCCAAGTGTTATATCAATGTAGTATTATTATCTAATAATGAGCAATAAGAAATGAACAATCACACACATACACAGTACACCAATGTTTTACGTGGAAACCCAAATTGGGAGAAAACCACATAATGCTTTTTCTTATATGTCTTGAAGAATTGCTTTCATTGAAAGCACCAAATTCCTTTGTTTTCCACCTGCAACTAGAAGGAGGCTCTAACCCCCTAGTTTCTCAGGCTACAACCTGAGGGAATCTCCAACTCCCCAATTCTCTGTCCACAACCAGAAGGAGGCTACAACCCCCTATGTTCTCTGGCTACAACCACATGTCCTTGCCCTGTCCAACTTCCCTGAAGTATAAGTAGAATGATGGAACCACTATCAACCTGTCACTATGAGATATCCTGCTGTACAACTGTATCAACCTATACCAATGACCTATATATAATTTGTACAACTGCCCTATAATCAATCTGTACATGAACTGAACATGTATCTATAAAAATACAATAGGTACGCGACTTATAGTGTTTCAACCCGCATATGTACGTGCCCTATCTGTTATGCAACCCACGTATGTACACTACCAAACTGTTATGTAGCCTGTGTATGCTTTCTGAAAAATAGGGGCTCCTTTTCTTGAAAACTTCTAACCTTCTGTAACTTCTTTCATATAGATCTGTAACCTGTCACTGTATCCATATTGTAACTATACCCTGTGCATGCATCCTCATATATAACCTTTTCTCAAGGCAAGTATGTTTCTCTCTAATCATGTGCCATATAGGTATGTGTAATCATGAACAAGTATAATATCCCTCACATTATCTTAGTCATCGAACCCTTTTTGATATTTAACTTCTCAATACATCAACCACTACACAAATACAATCTCTCAACCATGTACCATAGAAACCCTTAGCCATATTCCAAGAAATACAAGATGTGTCTCAACAAGAAGTACCAATGATAAATATACCAGCATTGCATTTTTGTAGATCTGACTTATGCAGAAGATCTCATGAAGCCACTAATCTCTCTAGGGAGAATCCTCAAATCTCCATTGTCATTCCTCATGCATACATCAAAATACAACTATTCATAGAAATAAGACATACCTTTTGAACCAATGGATGGATCGGATGTATCTGAGCACTTTATACCTTCATGGGAGCTTGATCTCAGAATCTAGAACGTCTTCATCTTCATCTCTTCAAGTTTCCATTGATTTACCAACATGTACGCACCCTAATACACTGCTAGCCCGCGTATAAATCAACATGTATGCACCCTAATACACTGACAACCTATGTATAACTCAACATGTATGCACCCTATACATAGACAACCCATGTATAACTCAACATGTACGTACCCTATACACAGACAACCCGCGTACACCTCAAAAAATAGGGTTTTTTTGTATTCGTTGTAATTCTGAGATTTTCGTCGTCAACCCTTCTTGCTACCTCAGATGTTCACCACAAGTATTGACAAGTATTTACAATAATATTTACACAATAAAATAGATATACAATATGTACAAGTGTGTGTTTAATGAGTGAACTTTGCCTCTTATTTATATCTTCATGTAGCTTTACATGTTCCTTATTTTAGGGCTTCTTCATTTAAAAAAAAATATTTTGCAAAGCACTTTGACCCTTGGGGGATTCTATAGGACTTATGAGGGGTTCTCCAACTTCATATGGTCATAAATCTCTAACCGTGATGAGTTATGTGGCATTCCACATACCACTAGAAATGGCATGATAAGCACTATGCATCTATGATAGTTTCACTGACAAATTCAATGTCCTTCATCTCATTATTCAACAATTAAGAATGGGTTATCTCACTCCACAAAGCGTCTTCCCGTGAGGGATTTCACCATAAGGGGACCACTTTGGAGTTCATCCATATTTACTTCTTATCAACCATGACAAGACAATAATGAGTCATCTTTACATCAAACAATCTTGGGTCCATTACCCAAACCTTTGTGCTACGTGGCTTTCTTCAAGGGTTGACATCAATGATAACCAACCTTAATCAACAATCTCCCCCTTTGGCATTAATGGCAACACTCTAATGAAATACTGAAATCATATCACTCATGCTCCCCCTAGAACCATGCCTCTGTCCTCTGCATCTGATAAATCTTCTCCCCCTGGAACCATGCCTCTGTCCTTTGTATCTGATAAATATGGTCCCCCTGGAACCATGCCTCTGTCCTCTTCATCTGATAAATCTCTCCCCATTTGTCATCAATGGCAAAGGTATCTTTCCATCCGAGGTTGTTCCCCCTGACTGAACTGTCCTCTTATGGTGCTTCCTCGTGTACATCTAAGACATATAAGATAAGCATTCAAAAAGAATTAATTTTGGAGTAGAAATAACTCCAAGTCTCTGGAGAATATATTCAAAGGATTCTCGTGGAAGTGGTTTTGTAAAGATGTTTTCCACTTGTTATTTTGTGCCCACATACTCAACTTTGATGTTCTTTTCTGCAGCCTGCTCCCGTACAAAGTGATACTTGATTGGAATGTTCTTCGTCTTGGAGTGCATCACTGGTTTCTTCAAGATAATGATGGCGCTTGTATTATAACAATAGATTGGAATGGGCTCATCATACTCAACCTGTATATATGTCAAAGTTTGTTTCATCCAAAGAACCTATGTACAACATGATGCTTCTGCAATATACTCTACCTCGACTGTAGATAAAGATACCGATGATTGTTTATTTCTTAGCCATGATACTAAACACTCACCCAAGTAGAACATTCCTCCATTGGTGCTTCATCAGTCATCAATACAACCTACCCAATCTGCATCTGTGTAGGCAATAAGTGATAAATCCTTTCCTTTTGGATACCATAATCCAAACTCTTATGTTCCTTTGAGATATATGAAAATCCTCTTCACTGCTAATACATGTGATTCTTTTGGTGCTTCTTGAAATCATGCCACCTGTCCAATTGTCTGTATTACATCTGGTCTTGATGATGTTACATATAGTAGGCTACCAATCATTGACTTGTATTGCCTCTAATATTTAGACTTTGAGTCATCATATTTTCTCAACTTGCAACTGGTTTGCATGGGAGTGCTAACTGGTTTGAAATATTCCATCCTAAACCTCTCTAGCATTTCTCTGATATACTTGGTTTGAGAAATAAAAATTCCTTGGTTGAATTGACGTATCTGAAGTCCCAGAAATAAGGATAGTTCTCCAAGTAACAACATTTCAAATTCATTTTGCATATCTTTTGCAAATTTCTGGCTTAACCTGTCATCATCACTACCAAAAATAATATCATCAACTTAAACTTCAATTAATAAAATATCACCTTGACCTACCTTGATGTAGAGGTTGTTGTCTTCACTCCCTTTTCTGAACCCTGCCTGTTGCAGATACTTATCCAGTCTAGAGTACCATGCTCTAGGAGCCTGTTTTAGACCATACAAGGCCTTCTTTAATTTACACACATAATNTTGATTTTACGTCCATTTGATATACTTTAATATTTTTGGAGTATGCATAAGATAAAAGCAAACAGATTGCTTCCATTCTGGCAACTGGGGCAAATGTCTCTTCAAAGTCGATTCCCTCAATCTGTGCATATCCTTTACATACCAATCTAGATTTTTTCCTTGTAATTTGTCCATCTTCATTCAATTTATTCCTGGAAACCCATTTTGTACCGATCACATTCTTATTCTTTGGTCTTGGAACCAATTCCCAAGTGTCATTTTTCTCTATTTAATCCAATTCTTCATCCATGGCCTTATTCCAAAATTCATCCTTGCTGGATTCTTAAAAAAAAATTGGTTCAATTGTAGATAAGAGTGCTCGATGTGTTTGTTCTGGTGAACAGATTCTTCTTCTAGTCTCAACTCCTGCATCTTTGTTTCCGATAATCTGATTTGAAGGATGATTCTTTTGTACTCATTTATTGGGTTTCTATGGAGACACTTGTTGAACTTGCTCTTCTTCTTCTGTCGGATTCTCTTCATCTTCCTCTTCTACTTCTTTTTCATATTTTGCTTCTTCTTCTAAGGGTTGTTTCATTGATTCATTTTCTTCCTTTGATTTTGGTCTGCCTGTTTCATTAATTGTTACGTTGATTCTTTCCACAACTTTGTTCAATCTTATATTGTAACACTTGCATGATTTCCTTGTACTTGAATAACCAAATAATACTCCTTTGTCCACGCAAGAGTCAAACTTTCCCATTCCTCTATCTTCTCTTTTGATATAGCATTTTCTTCCAAAAACTCTGAAGTGCTTTACATTTGCTGGTCTTCCTTTCCATAGTTCGTAAGGAGTTTTGCCAGTGTTGTTTCTAAGCATTACTTTGTTTTGAATGTGAGTTGTTGTATGTACTGCCTGTGTCCAAAACATATCTGTTTTGAATCCATTAGCATTGTTCGAGCCATTTTATGTATTGTCCTGTTCTTTCTTTCAACAAATCCATTCTGTTGAGGTGTCCTAGCAACAAAGAATTGCATTTTTATTCCATGATTTCTGTAGTAGTCCATAAATTCTTTTGAGGTGAACTCTCCTCCATTATTAGATCTCAAGCATTTGATTTTTGAATCCATTTCATTTTCAACCATTTCCTTGTAGATCTTGAAGTTTTCAAAAGCTTCTGACTTATTCTTGAGAAAGCAAACTACAATGATTCTTGTATAATCATCAACTAGTAACATAAAGTATTTCTCACCTTTTAATCCCTTTGTTATAGTTGGTCCAACTAGATCAGTATGCATGATTTTCAGTGGTCTTGTCGTTGAATATTCTTTTGATTTGAACCTGGTCTTTGTTTTCTTTCCTTGTTGACAATGCTTGCATAAAGTGTTGGTTGGTTTCGTGATCTGGGGCATTTCTCTGACTACTTCTCTTTTNACCTTGGTCACACATTTGAATCACACTTAGAAGATTATGTTTCATATGTTATACTAGTAGAACATTTTATGCCTTTTCATTCTTGTTCCCAATTTAGACTGTGCCTTTTCCAATGATTTTGGTTGAATCATCATTTCCGGAGGAGACTGATCCATCTCTTTCCTTTCGTAATGTAAGAAACTTCTCTCTATCACCTGTCATGTGTTTTGAACACCCATTGTCAACATACCAACCATGTTTATTCTTCTTAGCTTGTAGAGTGAGTGTGCATTCTTCATTGCTATACTGATCTTGCTTTCTTATCCATGTCCTTTTCTGTGGTTCCTGTTTGTGACTATTTTTATTCTGTTGAGGTTCTTTAGGAGGGACTGTCATTTTGCACTCTTTGGCCATGTGTCCTAAATTGTTACATTTGTAACATTCCACTTCATTTCTCATAGATTCAAACTTTTTGTAACTTCTTTTATATGTTTCACTAGGCCTTCTTGAATAACCCCTTTGTGTATGACTCTCAAAGTCCTAATTGTTCCTGTTGTTAGCTCTGCAATTCAGAACTTTATGTCCAAAATTATTACATGCATAACATAAAACAAAGAATATAGTTTGATACCTGGGAGTTGAGGATGTTCTAAAAGGAGGTTCTCTTGTGAATCCTTCTTATTCTTGAGGCATATTTGTCTGTTGTTGATTCTTAAATCAAAATCTTCTTGGTGGAGGAGTGTCCCCGTAATCGTCCTTGTATATCTTCCTATCCCTTTTGATTGTTTCTGCATAGATTTTTGGATATGTTTCTTGTTCTGTTGTTTTGGATCTTGACCCCTTTTCTGTTTGATTGTATCCAAGTTTGGTCTTGTCAAAATGAGTTTTTTTACTGCTGATAATGTCATCCAAAACTTTTGAGCTATTCTGCATATTTTTCTTTTGAATATCCTTTCTTAATGTGACAATCTCTACTTCCAAGTTTCCAATGATCTTGTCCTTTTCTTCTAGATGTTCTTTGAGTGCTTCTTCAATTGTTTTATCTTCTTCTATTTGAACTTTCAATTTTGTTATCATTTGTTCTAGTTCTTGAGTGTCTTCTTTCTTGTCTAGTTCTGCTTGTAATTTCTTGTTCTTCTTATTTTCTCTTTTGATAACTTCTATGGCACACATTAATTCTTCTCGAAAGTCAACTTCTGCCTCTTCAATTTCTTCTTCGACTTATTCATATTCTTATTTGGCTTCTTCATATTCTTCTTCAAAGTCTTCTTTGTCAGAGTCTTTTACTTCCATGAATAGAACTCTTCCTGTCTCACTGTCATTGACTTCATCTTCGATGATGAGATGTCTTCTTTGGTGCATAATCTTTTCTTGAAAACTTTCTATGTTGTTCTTTTCCAATATGTGTGTTTCCCTTTTGAATAACCTTCATCATTTTTCTTTTTCTTATGAGGACATTTGTTAGCAAAATGACCAATGCCATCATAATTAAAACAAATTAAAGGAAACTTACCTCTATACCTATCGTCGGTTCCCTTGTTCAGTCTTTTGATGAAGTTGGCCACTTCTTCATCATCTTCCGAGACGTCATTGTTGCTGCTATATTCTTCTTGTTGCTTTTTCTTTTACTTTGATCTTTTGGATGCTTTGAAGGATGCTTCTTTTACATCTGGATTTTCCTGTTCAGTTCTCATTTCATATGCTGTGAATATTCCATGCAGTTCATCCATGCTTATTGAGTTTAGATCCTGTTAGCACTCTGTAAATTTTTTCTGAGTGAATAGACAAACGACAGAGGTAACTGTTTCAACCAACTTTAGAGCTGAGGCACTAGCCTGCTCAACTCAGAGAGGGCTCTCTCATGTCACTTGATATATCTATGGAAATTGGTGGCTAGATTTGGTTTGTGTTGGGGGTTTTTAATAAAATAACTGGAGAAATGAAGATGACATTTGGGCTATGGGGTTTGGAATAAATAGAATACATCATCAAACCTGAGAACTATTCAAAGGAAAAGGTTAAATTAGGCAGTAAGTTTGAGTTTATATATGAAAATTTTGCATGACATCAGAGGAAAAAGAAACACATAACTACATCAGAGAATTACAAAGATGAATTCTAAATAAGTTAAGAAGAAAGAAACACAGTCTAAGTTGCTAAGCCAAGAGCATCAAATAATGAATTTTGGGCCTCTAAATCTCCAATTTAGACAGAAAGAAGTGTAAATGAAATATATGCTTATAGGAAATACATTCTATGAGAGGAAAACAAGACTCATATCACTGTCATCTAGAATCTTTTCATAAACAATCCAAAATCTGCCTCTGCATTTATATATTCATTATAGCCCCAAAATTTACAAAAGTGTTTTCCTGCATAGAGGGCAGGCTCCTCTTTCTCCATGCCTTTCTATATCCTCAAGTTAATATATATAGAGAAATTTCTTGTGGAATTCAAAATTTTTAGACTTCTCGTAATTCTAAAATTAGAGATGAGTTACAAGGATGAATGATTTATAATAACCATTATCCTATTTTAAAGTGACCGTTGGAAACACGTTCATCATATCTAGGCCCTTTCTTCGACCACCATCTGTTCAAAACATGCTGAGATCTAATTATTCCAGTCTGAGAATTTATTTTAGTTCAGCGATCTCCTTCTTCATACTGACCAACCAGGATGGTTGATTCTCCCCAATGCTTTCAGCCGTTTCGGCCATGTTTTCTGCCCTCTGTGGTTTGCTCCGTTTATTTTTTATAGCTGGCATGTTGATGATTAGGTCCTTCATGATGGGATTTAGCGTAAATTATAATCTTGGGTCTATAATAGGTTCCGTATGGAATTTAGTTGCTAATATATGTGCAATTTCCCTTTCCATCTTACTAGTAGATAAACCCGCCATGTTACTTTAATGACCTGTTTGACTAGATATGTCTTGATTAGCCTCATCTATGTATTCCAGTATCATGGACACCAATATTTTCCTTTCATAAGTTAGAGAGTCAATCTTACGGATGAAATGATACCCTCATATTTGAGAATCGGTAGTTATAGAGTTCCAATCATGAATCACTAACATAGTCCTTATAGGTACGTTGGTTTACCACACTTGGCCAATCCATTTCAAATGATTAGCTTTCGAGTTCATTATATGGCGACGTTCATCTGAAATCATACTGTTGTGAAGTACCGAACGAGTGAAATGGGGTGATTCCGACCAACCATCACCGGCCCCATGAGTGTTTGATTTGAAATATTGAAACATGTAACATCGGGGCTCTAGAGAAAGTGGTTTCAGGGAAACTGCCTTTCACCCCGATGAATCTTTGGAGGCGTCGCACGTCCATTTTAAAAACCATAATTTTTTTCCCTAATCTTCCCTTACATGATTAAGTCCCGTGCAAGTTCCCCGCCCGATATGGCCTTCAACCGTTGATCTAGGCCATTTTACAATCGACAGTCTGTCGATTTATGCCTTTTGCTCCTCCGCTATATTTGTCCATATGCCGCCAGATATGTCCTGGTCCTCTAAATTATCAATTCTCCAAACTATCACGCTTCCGTGACGATGTAGATCTTGCTAAATTTCTGAGACTTGGATCCTGTCTGAAATTTTTTATGGTGATAACAGATCTAATCTTTCTTCTAGTGTTGATATCTTAGGGTTAAATCTCATAGGAAGAGATCTTAGTACCTTTTGAACAATTACAGATTTTTCGATTTATTCTCCCAATCCTATGATTGCATTCACTGTTTCATCGACTCGTAAGAAGTAGGCTGCAATATTCTCATCTTCCTTCATTTTTAGTTGTTTGAACTGACCTCTGTAAGTTTGAAGCTTTGTTGCTTTGACTTTTGTATCTCCATAAATATTTCGAAGCTTGTCCCAAATCTCTTTAGTGGATTTACAATGTGCAGCTTTGGTGAATACTGTATCACTGAGACCATTCAAAAGTGCATTTGTGGTTTTGGAATTATTCTCACCGAGTTTCACTGCTTTGGCATTTGTTGGTGGAATTGCTGGTGCTGTGTGTCCATCTACAATTGATTGCCAAACTTGAAATCCCTCTACCTGTATATATGTCTTCATCCTTATGCTCCAAAAATCATACTTCTATCCATCAAACTGTGGTATTCCATTTTTATACAAGTTGGTACTCTCCATGATCTACCTTTCAGTGGTTAAACTGATTTATGAAGGAACCTGCTCTGATACCAATTG
>JZKD02S0505175.1:0-16896 GCA_000966675.3 Picea glauca | reverse complement strand
TAGTCTAAATCTCTCTTCTATTTATAGGATTAAAAGATTAATCTAAAAGGAAGTCAATCACCACTTGTTTCAAATCTGTCTTAGATTATGTTTTTAGTCTAAGGAGAATTCAACCTATCTGTAGGGTGAATTTATTACAACATAAAGTCTATGGAGGTATACATACCCTACCTACCTATGGATTTGAACTTGTGACCTCTTAGGAAGAAACAAACACACACTTCTTGGGCATAAGGTAAAATTGAAACTAGGTACAGTATCCTAAATTCATGTATGGAGATAAGTCGAGATGGATACTTGATACCACATGAGATTTACTTAGCCTTAACAATGATGGATCATAAGGGATATTAGGTATCTTGTGGATACTTTTGGGGATTGAAACCACCCTTTTGGTCCTAGAGTAATACCTAAAATTCCTTCTAATTGGCTAAGAGTTCACCTTCATCTGACATTTAAGGAAACATTTTAACGGCCTAAGACCCAAAGAAATCTGTCATGAGCAAAAGTATACCCTCTTATGGACCACCAATGGGTCATTTTGGGAGGTGTGGTTTTCTTTGAATAATGGTGATGAGTTTGCTAACATTTGTCGATAACAATGAGTGATGCATCTCCTCAATGCTAGTTGACAACTAAATAATGATAAGTTTTTTCACCTTCAATTTATGTATATACATACATAGATACATACATACATATAGAAATGTCTCAGTTTCAACCCTCTGGAATAATTTGAATTTAATCATGTTTAAATGTTTTTGCATAGATATTTTTATTATTATTCCTTATTCACACCATGAGGTAGGCATTGCATGGTGATTTTGAATAGTTGTAAACACTATTATTTTGCAGTTAATAAAAAAACCAAAATTGACAGAGCATGAGCACGTAAAGGGGCTATGACACCACAAGAGGGGGAAGGTGAGGGGGTCTAAGGGAATATTTACACGCATAGAATTATGTGTCTCTTTTTCTACCCATATTTTCATTATTGTATCCTTCACCCTTTTATGATATTGATCCTAGTGTATAGCCTAAATTGGAGATAAGAGAAGTGGATGAGACCAACTCCTAGATCTAGGAAATTATCTCCTACATTCTGGGAAATCTATCCCTCGCCTAATTAAAACAAAAGGAAGTTGTTTTTAAAGCTCTTACTTTCCATATTTCACTCATGTAAAAGGGGGGAATTCAAATGGGAGGAGATATTTGTTTTTGAGAGAAGATAGAAGATGAGAAAATAGAGTTTTAACTTGGAAAAATAACGCTTCCATACTATGGGATTAAGTAGCTCGTGAAAAGAGGTCATTAGCACCCTCATAAGAGGAGGAGGAAGAGAAAAAATCATAGATAAGATGAAGAAAGAGATGATGTACAACCAAAAAAAGGCCAAAATAACTAGAAGGTCATCCTTACAATTCCTTAAGAAAGTTGATCATAAATTTTCCAAGCACCAAAACAAAATATGTTGTAGGTAAATCTGTAAATGGACAATAGTTTGGACTTTTCTATGCCCACATTGAAGAGAACCAAAGGGGAGAAATTATAAGGGAGTGTTGATCAGAGAAGGAAGAACCCTCCCTAGGTTGTATGGAGTATGTATTGTGAGTGCCAAAACTAGTCTGATTAAATAACTCAAAAATGGGTTGATTTGTTAATATTTCATGCTTTTTGGGATTGAAATAATAACTTGAGAGAATCTTGAGTTTTCCTCTTTCACCCGAGTGGTCTCATAGCTTGGACATGGGGTGGTGTCCACAAAGGACTACCTAGATTTGGGTGGACGATTGCTTTGTTTTAGATAGTTGTTTGGTATTTAGTCTTTGCAAAAGATAAGTATATTCCTCTATCTCTTTTATTAAGATCTCAATCACGATAAAATGAATATGTATATTAGCATTATTTATTTTGAGATCATGTCATGAAAATTATGTAGATATTAGTAAGTGAATGGTTTTGTTATAATTGATTAAATTGCAAAATATGTATGATAATGCATTGATAAACTTCATGTATACAAATTGTTTGTAGAAATGCACTAAAAAACAATTTCATATCTTTAGTGCAATAATGTCGTATGAAATTGAATAAATATCAAATTTGGAAAGGAGTTAACTATAGATGAAATTCTACTATAACTTGTCCATACAATGTATGTTGGTGTTAAAATTTTAACGTCAAGTAGGTGAAACCAATATCCACATGCTCACGAAAAATCAGTTTCATTTTTATGTATGACCTCTAAGAACACAATATGGTTGTAGATGAAATTATACTATAACTTGGTCATACAGTGTTCATTCGCATTCAAATTTTAACAAGAAGTAGATGAAATAAATATCCACACACATACACACCAAATTTCATAGTTATATTTATATTCTTTATTCCCCAAAATGTGAAAATATAGACAGGTCAAGAAGGGCCACTCAAATCCCCCATACCCTAGAGAATTTGTGTTTGTTGTATATGGAAAGTTTTGGCATTTGATGTGAACATTTTTAAGGGATTAGCTGATATGGGTATCTTCGTTATGGATTGGTGTGAACCATAATTATTCTTACATTATCCTATTGAAACAAGGAGACGGTTATATTCCCCATACCCCTGAAATCATATGAACACTATGCATAGATTATTGTGTAAATGTTATAAGTGATTTTGAAGATTGATACGAGGTACTTATCCATGTTGTATGATGAATTGTATCATGTTTTCACCTTATTATTGTGAGTTCATTTTTTATAAGGCTTTATACCATTATGTATAACCAATGTATTTGTTGGTGTTTGTCGCATTAGAGAAGTACTTCCCGATCGGTTTTGTGTCTAACATGTGGAAGTGATCCTTAATGCCTCTTATGAGTTAGGAGATTCACTTTAATAAAGTGATTATTAAAAAGAATGTACTTTTGTACTTAATGGAGTTTAATTTAATTCAAATGCATAAGTATTTGAAATTAGTGAGTTAAATTAAATCCTAGTCATTAGATATAAAGTGATGGTGATATTTAATCTCAGCCATTGATCACTTTGGAGATCTAGGGTTTTGGATTTAGGGTAAAATCAATATTATAAAAGGAAGCCTGAGTGAAAGGAGGAGAAACACACAAAGTGATATAGGAGATATCATTGATTAGGTGGAGAAGAAATTTCATCCAAGTGTGTAGGGGAAATGTCCGACGAAAGGAGCATAGGGGCGATAAAGGAGTAGCAACTAGGTGGGATAGGCTAGGCTATTCTTTTACATTTTATTATTCCTCAGATGGGCCATTATCCTAGGATGGGATCCCATGATCTTATCTAATAAAATAAACAAGGTACTGGATTTCCCTTAGGGTATTTTACCCAAAAATTATGTGTGTACTTTGTGTATGGTTTCCTTATTTGTGCTTCTGTCATAATGTTTTTTTTTAAATTCAGTTGTTCTTTTATTCAATAAATTAATTTATTTGGAATTAAGTATCGAGTGTTGAGTTAAGAGAAATTAACATGGTACCAAAGCATGATCCATGAAGGAGGAACTAGGTACAAAGAAGTTGTGATTTGCAATGCACGAATTTATTTTTTCCAGGTTTGTGGGTGAAAGTTAAACTCATAATTTTTTTTTTAAAAGGAGGCGTAGTGTACGGTTGATACAAGCACCATCGTATAGTGTATGAATGTACGAGTTGCTGCATGAGTGGACTGGGTTGAGGATTGCGAGGTCTGAGGGAGTTAGCACAAGCAAGGAGAAGTGACCTATGGACGTTGTGGAATCAACTGATAGAAGGAGAAACCATAGGCTGCATGCATGCGGGTTAGGGGTCAAGAGGTTGTCGATGGAGCCACTGTAAGAGTAGTCATCAAATAACTACAAAAAACACTAGCCTACCGCATTCAGGGCAGTCGTAGAAACCACCAAACTACCACAGTCAGGGAAGCCACCAAGAAGTAGTCACTAGCACCTCAACAACAACTAGAGGGTATGGGGAGAAGTCAAGAGAGAGGATAGTCACTACACACACAGTCGTCAACTAAGAAGAGGGTACGACGGACCGAAAAGGAAGGTTTCGGCCAGGAAAGGGGTGTAGGATGACATGGTTTCACAACCGTAGAGGGCACATGCCACAAGGTATCCATCGTCGTCTGAAGCAGAAACAATCGTCGACAGGGGAAAAAACCCAAGAAGTTGTCAGGTAGTGCAGAAGGCCTTAGGTAGCCCATAGAAGTTGTAAGGAAGTAAGAAAAATCTTGGGTAGACCACGTTAAGACCTGGTCAGCAAGAGAAGGATTTGGACAACTTCGAGCAGTGGGAAGTACGTCTGGGCAACATGAAACGAGTCTGGGAAACATGCAATAGGTCTGCACACCGGGAAGTGGGAAGTGGGTCTTAGGAAGGGATTCGATAAGCCAGAGATTAAATTTTTGTGCTTGAAGAACGAAGCAAAAATTCTTTATTTTTCTTGCTTGAAGGACTGGGAACACATTTTCACCAATTTTTGTTCTAGGTATTTTTTCTAATTTGGAGATGGTCACAATAGGTTTAAGGTTTGAGGACAAACTAGATCCTGCATCAAGCTTCATGCCCTAGAAGGAAAGGGTCACATTGATTCTCATGGAGAACATATTGTGGGAGTTTTCTAACACAAAGGTGACCCCACCGAATTATCCAAAGGACCTTGCCACCCATGAGTTGAAGGATGTGAAAGGGACGAGGATCATCTTAGATGTAGTGAAGAATCATTTTTTCCCTCACATATCTGAGAAGAATTCATCCAGGGATATGTTTGTAGCTCTGAAAAACCTTTTTCAGAGCATCAATACAAATAGGAAGATAGTGTTGAGGGAGAACATCAAATGCACCAATATGACCAAATTAGATATGGTGACCAGTTATCTCACCAAGATTACTCAGGTACATGATCAGTTGGAAGTTGTTGGGGAAGTCATGTCATATGAGGAGTTGGTGAGGATGACCTTGAATGGTTTTTCTAATCCATGGGACACATTCATCAAGGTAATTGTTGCACGAGATAAATTTCTTGATTCTGATAGTATATGGGATGATTTCATCGACGAGGAGATTCAGGAGTAATCTCTAGCAAGATAACATGTTGGTGATGATGAGAATCTGACGCTTTCCAGTCAGGCAAGGAGGAGCAGGGGGAACACAAGTGGAGATTCAGCTCCACGGGATGGAAGGAAGAAGGATCTGATAAAAGTGAAATGATTTGTGTGCCACAAGAGTGGCCACTATGCTTCATAGTGTCTAAACAAGAATAAAGAGAAGAGTTAGTATCAACATTTAGCAACATCTACAGAAGCTCAAGTCAAGGAGTTTGCAGAGAAGTTTGAGAAGGAGTTATCATTAGTCTCTTGTCTTTCTAACATAGATTCAAGTAGTTCCTAGTTCATGGATAGTGGGGTTTCTCGTCACATGATGAGGACACTTGAGTTGTTCACCAGTTGGTCAAAGATAGACTCAGATCTACATGTGGAACTTGAAACTCATGCCAAGTGTGGTGTAGAGGGATTTGGGACAAGCAAGTTCCACCTGCAGTCATGAGGTTTTCTAGAGGTGGTAGATATGTTGTATGTTCTAGAGTTGAGGATGAATTTTCTCTCAGTCTCAGCTATGGAGGACACGGGTTATGCAGTCTTGTTCCAGAATGGATAGGTGTTCATGCATTCAGAGGGAGCTACCCCTGACACAATAGTCATCATTGGTGTTAGAAAGGGTAGGGTATACAGGTTGCAAGGCCATCCTATAACATGATCCAAGGGGATATTTGATCATGGATCAATGTATGTGTATAGGATGAGGAGTAGGATTCTCTGAAGGATGATAAAATTTCACAAACTTCTATTCTGGGGAGTCAACCTTCATATGGAAAGAGGGAGTTATCCCCTTGTATTTTTGTCAAGGGACCGTGTTAGTATGAGATGGCATTGATGGATGCTCATGAGCAAGAGGCTCCTAGGAACACATTGAGGGAAAGCAGGCCTTCGATGAAATTTCCAAACTTCATGGCATTAATATGTAACGTCATCAATTCCATGACTTCCACCATTCAGGGAGTAATTGATCAACATGGTTGGAGGGATTCTAGCATGCATGATGATGTGTACAACATTTTTCCAGGGTTGGAGGAAGAACTAGTTCCATGCATCTCTTCGAGAAGTACCTTCCTTGCTAAGAGGGAGTGTTGATGTTTGTAGCATCAGACAGATATCTCCACATCAGTTTTGTGTCTAACATGTGGAATTCATCCTTAATGCCTCTCAGGGCTTAGGAGATTCACTTTAATAAAGTTATTATTAAAGTGAATGTACTTTTGTTATTAATGGATTTTAATTTAATTCAAATACATAAGTATTTGGCATTAGTGAGTTAAATTAAATCCTAGCCATTAGATCTAAAGTTATGGTGAGATGTAATCTGAGACATTGGTCACTTTTGAGATCTAGGGTTTTTTATTTAGGGTAAACTCAAGATTATAAAAGGAAACTTAAGTGAGAGGAGGAGACACACAAAGAGCGATATAGGAGATCTCATTGATTGGGTGAAGAAGGGCTTTCATCCAAGTCTGCAGGGGCAAGGTCCGAGGAAAGGAGAAAAGGGGAAACAAAGGAGTAGAAGCCATGTGTGATAGGCTATGATATTTTTCTGCATTGTATTATTCCTCAAGAGGGTCATTATCCCAATATGGGAGCCCAAGCCTTTGTCTAATAAAATCAACAAGGTATTGGTTTTCCCTTATGGTTTTTTCCAGGGGTATTTTACCCAGAAATTATGTGTGTACTTTGTGTATGGTTTCCTTATTTGTGCTTCCACTATAACGTTTCATTAAAAACTCAACCATGATTTTATTCTTGATAAATTAATTTATTTGGAATTAACTATCGGGTTTTGGTTTAAGAGAAATTAATAATGTTTATGAATAATGAAGAAAGAGGCATGTGGATTTGTTGGCCCTTGGTTATGGAAGGAAGTGAATAATGAGGAAGAAAAGGTAAAAAGAGAGCTTCGTGGGAGACACAGTGACTGTCACTGGGTCGAAGTGAGAAAAAGAACAAAAAAGATGGAGCGAAGTGTAGAAAAGCAAGCCATTGGATGAGGAGATTGAGGACGATAGATCAGCAAGGAAGATGGACTGAGGATGACTCAGAAAGTGGAAAAATCCAGCATTAGATGCCTTGGTGCACCATGAGATGAAGAAAGAAAGACAGGCTGGTGAAGCCCGGAAAGAATGGGTCAATTTGACCTAGGGTTGTAGACACCTAGGGTTTTGACACCTAGGTTTCTACCTGAGGCTATCGGTGAGGGATTGTAATGTATAAATAGAGGTCGAGAGGACCTAGGTCGGGGCGATATCATGGTTGAGCCTTGTTATCGATTATTGTTCATTGGGAGAATATTGTATTATGGGTGGGAGAAGTGTTGAGAGAGAGAGAGCCTTCTGGTTATGTAAGATCTTCAGTTGGGTGTGAATATCAAGTCCTGCAGATGGGTGCATAGGAAGGGAGAGAGAAAGAGAGATGGAGAGAGAGGATCTGTTGGCCAAGAGCGCAAATCAGAACTGTAAGCTTTATCTTAATATATCATAAGCACAATTTTGTGGACGTAGCCCTAGAGAGAGGGTGAACCACGTACATCTGTTGCTGTGTGTGTGATTGATGCTTTGAGCTTTGATGTTGTTATATTGTTATCTGCATTATTGTATTAGATCAGATCTATAGCTATGAAGGATAGATCTAGCTAGTTGAATGATAGATGCATGTTATGTTGTTGTTGTAATAAGAACCACTTGATATTCCCCTGGTTGTAGACATCTCTGTCCTGCAACCCCCTCATAGCTGCTTCAGGTGAGACTGCATCTACTTCGCAGGTGCTACCGAAAGGGCCAGTAGCTAGGGCTTGTTGGTGTGCTCTTGGAGCTGAACCCTGTGCCAAAAAATGGTTATGTTGCTGGGACAAGAATCTTTTTAAGGGAATGTCAAGGTGGTTCTTGTCAAAGACAGAGATTCAGAAGTGGATAGAGAATCAAGAGAAGGACTTTGCTAAAGCCCAGAACAAGAACCCTAAAATAAGCACTGAATATTGGCTACAAAGATACATCTTCACTGACATTCACGAGATCTTCTTTGGAGGAATCCATCAGGAGATACACAAGTGGTTGGCTAGGTTAGCTGACACATAGTTTGAAATCATAACTAGACCTCCTATGGTTTGGACACCAGCATTGATCCAGAAGGTCAAGAGAGTCGACAATTCTATATCCAGAGAAGCAGATCACTGGTTTGATAGTACCATCGGAGGGTATATCACCGAGTTTGATGTTGACAGAATATAATCATATATCCAAGCCAAGAGATACTTTTTCAAAGGACCCAGAGGAAAAATTTTGCACTTCTTGAAGCTAAGAATCAAGATGCTCTTGCATGAAAACCACATCTTGAAGATACAGTAGATTGATCAAACCTAAAAAGGCTAATGTTCAAGATCTTGAATAGTGACAGTGACACAGAAGCAGGACATACACGCAGTGGGAAAGTATTCTGAGGAGTTCACCTTGAGAAATTGTTTAAGAAAAACTACGGAGAATAGGTCTTCTATAGTGGAGAAGAGGTAGATCTAACCGACGAAGAACATCCAGAGCCCACCAGAACAGAAGAAGGGGAAGCTGAAGAACTGCACCAAAGTGATCCAGAAACCTCAGGAACTGCACGAACTATTGAAGTAAGTAACGCTAATCCTCCTATTGTCCCAACAATAATTAGCAGTCATAATAGTCAGAACCACCAGAGTCTTCAGAGTATTGTTACTGGTAGCTCAGCATCTACTCAGACAAGAACCCTAGTCAGCTTTATGGCAGATGAAATGGGACTCCCTATCTTTAGAGGATATGGATCTGAAGATCTAGATCAACATTGGTTTCTGTGTGAGGCTGTATGGAATATTAAAAGTATCACCGATGAAGCCATCAAGAGAACCCAGTTCAACACTACGCTAAGGGACCGTGCACTGAGCTAGTACATGAAACTTGTCCAAGGACTGGCACAGCCTAAGCCCCTGAATGAGATCAATAATGCACTGATTGTAGAGTTTAAGAAACCTAAGTTAGATTCACAATGTATTACATAACTAAAAGAGATTAAACAAAAGGTGGCAGAACCTGTTTGGGAGTTCAACCAAAGATTCAAGACCCTGACATGCCGATTAAATTTCCAAATCCCTGATGAACATAAAAAAGAAGGGTTCATCGTTGCGTTGTTACTACACATAAGAATCCCTCTGATGCAACAGAAGATTGCATCTCAGGCAGAAGCTTTGGAGATCACCATGAATCTTGAATCAACACCGATGGGAGAATCTAGCTCAGGCATTAGCCAGATCATGAGCCAACTAACTAGTTTGTCTTTACAGGTCGAGGATATGAAGAAAGATAAGGGAAAAGAAAAAAGGGAAGATATCTGGTGTGTAAGATGTAGATATGAAGGACATTATAAGGAACATTGTCCCTTATTTCATGAGTACTTGGCATCAAGGGCACCGAGCCCCTTAAAGCAAGTTAACCTACCCTGGTGCGATGTATTCAGAAATGGGCATCACCCAGGTGAGTGCTACTACATGGAGAAGTATGTCTAGACACCCACAAACTTGTATTGTACATTCTGTAAATCTGTGGGGCATGATGATCAGGATTACAGAGCTTATGATCTCATGCCTAAAAGGTTGAGAGACATATACAAGATTCAAGGTGAAGTACAACAAGAGGGAAACACTCTGCAGTACAACTCTCCAGGGAGAGGAAATTTCACTCCTCGCAGTGTCTATAGAGGATGAGGACGAGGAGGAGGTATGGGCTGAGGCCGAGAACAAATAATCTGTTAAAACTGCACACAACTAGGACATTTAGAAAGGGATTGTTAGAATCCCTGCACAACCTGTAGTTACTATAAATCCTTTGAGCATGTCATAGAGGAATGCCCTATGCTGCTGGCTAAACTTCAGGAAAGACGAGGACCCCAACAAAACCCACAAGTACAACTAATATATGTTGAACCTCACAGAGAAGACCCTAGATTTGTTGTTATCACTCGAGGAGGCGTTGCTACAGGAGAAGACAGAGAAGCCCAAGTAAAGACTGAAAATGACCACGGAGTTAGGAAATCTACAGAAAAGACCCCAATGTTCGATGCTAAGAAAGAAAGACAGATATTTGAGGAGGCAAGAAAAGATTTCAAAGGAGATCAAGGATCTTCATCAAACAGACAACCGGAAATCAAAGAATATGGCTTGCCTCAGGCATTTGATCCATCGACATCGCCAACAGAAGGGAAAGAGGTAAGAAAACTCATGGAATTCTTGTACACTTGTGTTAAGTTGATTCAAGATAAAGACGCTATACAAGAATTACAATATTTAATCAAGTAGTATGAACTAGGAAAAACAGACCCCTTACTGAATAGAGCAGTGCACCAAATTGGAAAAAGGAGAAGGAAAAATAAAGAATTACACTTGAATGCTCAAATAGGAGAGTATGAGATAGACTATGTGGTCCTTGACTTAGGGTCAAAGGTTAATGTCATGACGAAGCAGACTTGGGCACTGATGGGAAAACCCAAGCTAATGTATTCCCCTATCAGGATTCGCATGGCTAATGAGCAAGCTGTCAACCCATTTGGATGATTAGAGCATGTACCAGTGGACATCGATGGAGTAAGAACCTTTGTAGATTTTGAGGTAATTGAAATTGTTGATGATAGCTTCCCTTACCCTGTATTGTTAGGAATTGATTGGGCCTTCGACAATTCCACTGTTGTTGATCTAAAGAAAAGATGCATGACATTTGAGAAAGTTTGCCTTAGGGTCATTGCACCTTTAGATCTAGATGAGGGTCCACGATACACAAAACCTATCAGAGAAGAGGACCACGCATTGGAAAACATCTACAAATTAACAACCAGACAACATGACTATATCAACCCTACAATTGACGGGAATCTGAGCTGGCGAAGTGACAACACATGTTCATCCGACTTAGAAGAAGAACTGGAGTACTGGTAGAACCAGATGTATGAAGTATCTACAAGAAGTTGTGCTAGGCTAACCAGAGAAGTTCACTGGATTGGCACAATAGTGAGTAATCTACCCACATTTGATGGGTTGAACCCCTTAGAAACTTCTTATCATAATTTGAGACAAGTGTACCAACACAACAGAGGTTGTTGGCAATGGATGAGGCCATTAAAGCCACACCAAGAAGATGGTGGGGGACACATAAAAGCAATATTACAAACTGGACACAATGTCGAACTTTGATGACAATGTGGTTTTTAGCACAAGTAGGAAGCTGCGAAGCACAGTACATAGGTCGAAGCTGCCCAAAGGACCATGTACGAAGTTTCAAAGAGGCCTGGAGTGAAATTCCTAGAGAACAATGGGTACACAGATTCATGAATATGCTGGATACCACCCCGATTAATTGGCACCTTCAAGCAGAGTTGGGCCTTGTCACTTAAGAATGGGAAGGTATGATCCAGAATTTTATAACCACCTTTTTGTTTGACAGTGAATTTCCTTCTGTAGATCAAGCACTACAGATGGTGAGACAAAAAGTATTTAAGGAGGCATATGGCCTCCCTTTGGAGCAAGAAGAGGATGAATGGACTGCACCCCTCTAGAAACTGCAGACCTACTACAACATTAATGCCGACGAAGACGATGATCCAAGGAAGGTGAATATCATAGAAACAGAAGGTCAGAGAGATATGGAAGGACCAGGAATTGAACTTCCATTCATTGGACAACCGATAAAGATAAAGAAAGTCAATATCAGGATAGAGGAGACACCAAAGCTTGCCAATGTCGGAGATTACTGGGACGCTGCTACCATTGAAAAAATCACAGAATTATTGCACAAGTATCAGGACTTCTTCCCAACCAAGTTCACTGATATGAAGGGAATCAAAGGACCTATAAGAGAAATGAGAATACCTTTGAAACCATATGTGAATCCAGTCAAGAAAAGACCCTACAGATTGAACTCGAAATATAAGGAAAAAGTGAAGATTGAGCTCGATAGAATGTTGGAAGCAAGGATTATTGAACCTGTCGAAGAGTCGGAGTGGATTAGCCCCATGGTAGTGCAAGATAAGAAGATAGGTGAGATCAAGATTTGCATAGATCTCAGGAAGCTGAATGATGCTTGTCTACATGATCCTTTCCCTACACCTTTCACAGACGAAGTGTTGGATAACATGGGAGGCCAAGAAGTATATTCTTTTATAGATGGGTTTTCAGGATACCATCAGATCCGCATCGCCAAGGAGGACCGTCATAAGACTACATTTGTCACAGAGTGGGGATCCTACCAATATACAGTAATTCCATTTAGACTGAAGAATGCCCCAACCATATTTTCTAGGGTGGTGGTTGAAGCGTTCAAAGAATTTTTTCATAAGTTTTTAGAATCATACTTTGATGACTGGACTATTTTTAGTTTGTTGAAAAATCATATTGAATGTCTAAGGATAATGTTGGATAAATGCAGGCAGTGTCAAATTGATTCGAATTTGAAGAAGTGCATCTTCTTCTCACAATTTGGAGTATTATTAGGTCATATTGTATGCAAGCAAGGATTGTTGGTGAATCCATCCAAAATTGCAATTATAGTTGATTTACCACCACCTACATCAGTCAAACAACTACGCACTGTGCTAGGACATATTGGCTATTACAAGAAATTTATCAAAGGATATGCTTAGATTATTGCGCCAATGGAAAAGTTATTAAAGAAAGACTGTCAGTTTGGTTGGACAGACGAATGCCAGCAGAGTTTTGACACACTGAAACAAAAGATGGTCACTGCGCCTATTCTAGTCTTTCCCAACTGGAGCAAGGAATTTCATGTGCATGTTGAAACATCTTCTATTGCATTAGGAGCGGTACTGGCACAACCTAGAGAAGGGGACATTGATCATCCATTAGCATTTTCCAACAAAAAGCTATCCACATCTGAAATCAATTACACTACTACAGAGAGAGAGGGATTATCCATGGTGTATGCATTGCAAAAATTCTGCCACTACTTGTTAGGAGGACACTTTAAAATGTTTACTAATCACTCCGCATTGAAGTACCTAGTCAACAAGCCAGTATTGGGGGGGGAATAGGCAGATGGCTTCTCCTGTTTCAAGAATATGATTTTGAGATCATAGTTAATCTAGGACGAATGAATAAGGGCCCAGACCACCTGTCGAGGTTGAAGCATGGTGAAGAACCTACCAGTCTGGAGGATACACTACCAAATGCACAGCTGCTCACCATTAGAAATATTGATGACCACTTCACAGACATAGTCCAGTTCCTGTCAACAAGAATGGCTCCAGCCGAGTACACAATTCCATAGGAGAAACAACTAGTGGTGTGCGCTGCAGATTTTTCACTAATAGTTGGTCAGCTATATAAAATGGGACCTAATGATATCCTAAGAAGATGTGTGATGGAGGAAGAATGCCCTATGATCCTCGAAGAAGCTCATGAAAGCATTGCAGGAGGACATTACGCAGGAAAAGCAACTTCACAGAAGGTTCTGCGAGCTGGCCTTTGGTGGCCTACGTCACACAGATATGCTAAAGACTATGCCAGAGCATGTGATGTATGCCAAAGAGTTGAAAAACCATCCCAAAGAGATGATATTCCATTAGCACCGCAAATGACCCTACAAGCATTTGAAAAATGCGCCATTGACTTTGTGGGACCTATAAACCCACCAGGAAAGTGCACAAGATCAAGTTATATTATCACTGCGACAGAATACCTAACTAGATGGGTCGAAGCAAGATAATTCAAGGACTGTAGTGCAGCTACAGCTGTGCATTTTATATTTGATGACATAATAACCAGGTTTGGATTCCCTAAGGTCCTTATGAGTGATCAAGGTACACACTTCATCAATAAGACAGTTGAAGCCTTGACTGAAGAATTTGCAGTCCACCATCAGAAGAGTACACCTTATCATCCACAAGTAAACGAAATGGTTGAAGCATTCAACAAGATCTTGGAGACATCATTGACAAATATTTGCAGTGTGAAAAGGGATGACTGGGATTTAAGAGTACCAACAGTACTCTGGGCTTATAGAACCACTTGCAAGAAATTAACAATGAAAACCCCTTTCAAGTTGGTTTATGGTCTTGAAGTTGTTGTCCCAATGGAGTACTTGGTACCAAGCTTAAGAATTGTTGCATTTACAGACATGGATGATACTAGTGCTATTCATGAGAGGCTAGCACAGTTGGTCAAACTAGAAGAAGACAGATTCATTGTAGGCTTCCATCAACAAATTCAGAAGGAACGAGAAAAGGCCTATCATGACAGACACATCAAGAAGAAGATATTCAGGCAAGGTGATTTAGTACTGGTATATGACAGTAAGTTTATCAAACACCCTAAGAAGTTCAGAATGCATTGTCTCGGACCATATGAGATTGCCTATGTTACAGAAGGAGGAGTTGCGTAGCTGAAGATATTGAAAGGAGATTGGAAGGAAGGCTTGGTGAATGGGAGTCAACTGAAGTTGTACTACGACAACCAGATACTTCACAGCTCTCAGTAGAATCAAGAAGACAAGGGTCTAGGTACCAAGTGCAGTTGAAACTGGGTACCAGACACAGAAAACACAGTCTACATAAGGATGTAAAGGAGGCATAAATCAGAAAGCAAGGGCTGCACTGCGTAGTCGAAAGTCGAAGTAAAACAAGAGGATCAGATCTCAAGTGCCTCGGGATGAGTCACAGGTGAGTGTTGGGGGAATGTTGGCCCTTGGTTATGGAAGGAAGTGAAAAATGAGGAAGAAAAGGTAAAAGGTGAGCTTCGTGGGAGACATAGTGACTGTCACTGGTTCGAAGTGAGAAAAAGAACAAAAAATATGGAGCGAAGTGTGGAAAAGCAAGTCGTTGGATGAGGAGATCGAGGATGACAGATCAACAAGGAAGATGGACCGAGGATGACTTAGGAAGTGGAAAAATCCATCATTAGATGCCTTGGAGCACCACGAGATGAAGAAGGAAAGACAAGCTGGCAAAGCTCAGAAAGAATGGGTCAAGTTGACCTAGGGTTGTAGACACCTAGGGTTTTGGTAATTAGGGTTTTGACACCTAGGTTTTGACCTGAGGCTATCGGTGAGGGATTTTAATGTATAAATAGAGGTTGAGAGGACCTAGGTCGAGGCGGTAGCATGGTTGAGACTTGTTATCGATTATTGTTCATTGGGAGAATATTTAATTATGGGTGGGAGAAGTGCTGAGAGAGAGAGCCTTCTGGTATTGTAAGATCTTCAACTAGGTGCGAAGATCAAGTCTTGTAGCTGGGTGTGCAGGAAGGGAGAGAGAAAGAGAGACAGAGAGAGAGGATCTTCTAGCCAAGAGCGTAGATCAGAACTATAAGCTTTATCTTGATATATCATAAGCATAGTTTTGTGGACATATCCCTAGAGAGAGGGTGAACCATGTACATCTATTATTGTGTGTGTGATTGATGCTTTGAGCTCTGATATTGTTATATTGTTATCTGCATTATTGTATTAGATCAGATCTATAGCTGTGAAGGATAGATCTAGCTAGTTGAATGATAGATGCATGTTATGTTGTTGTTGTAATAAGAACCACTTGATATTCCCCTGGTTGTAGACATCTATGTCCTGCAACCCTCTCATAGTTGCTTCGGGTGAGACTGCATCTACTTTGCAGGTGTTGCCGAAAGGGCCAGTAGCTAGGGCTTATTGGTGCGCTCTTGGAGCTGAACCTTGGGTCTGCCCCTGTGGCAACAAGATTAAATAATCATTAGGCAAGAAGCATGTAGATTAAAGATCATTTCCTTACATTTAATATGACCCTAATGATCATGGAATCACACTTTTAATAAAGGGAGAGGTGTTATATGCTTGAGCTTAAGGACCTTAACCCTAAATCCGAGAACTGTCCTCCTTTAGAGAGAAAAAACACTCCATCTAAGAGATTCTAGGGAATTAATGAGTTGATATGATGAATGAAGTTCTAAAATAAAGTTATCATGTGAATTATATACTAATTCTTATTCTAATTTAGTTATACTATCTATGCTTATGTGACAAATTGCGAAATGTCGATTCTAATTAAATTGAGGTCTTCAACTTGTTTTTGTTTTCTAAACAAATTACTATCTAGACCTTTCATTTAAAAATGGAAATCTTGACCTTATGTTGATAGTGGTTGGTAACCTTGAGGAAATCTCTCGAATTTGAACCTATGATTTATGGCCTCCCCACCAACAACATTCCTTGTGTAGATGTTTCAACTAATTGAGAAAACCCTTGGCAATATTTTTTCAAGGAAAATCTCATGGGATCTGTCTCTCTTCCTTGGAATATCTAGATGGAGGGTAGCTCAACCGCCAAACACAATAGATGTTGGTAACCTCGAGGGACTTGACCAAATTGGAATTTGTGATCTATGGCTTGTTAGTCGACAACATTCCCTATGCAGATGATTCATTTTATTAAACTAACCCTTAGTGCTACATGTGTGTGTGTTTGTGTTTGTGCGCGTGCACTTTAGAATTTAGTATTTAAGTAAAACAAGACTAATTTCTAACATGCAATGCTTACCTCAATTTCAATTATTATTGTAGGAATTCTAAAAATTCATAATGGATCATATAACTAAACTATTAGATTTATGATGGATTAGCCAAATTTTGGATTTGTCTATAGTTTCAAAGTCTTTGCATAAACCTTGATTCTACGACATGTCGAGCTCAACATGATGGCTCCCTTGCTTTCTAAATTATGGGCCTAATGGTTGCAGGTCATTCATGAATTTTGGGTTGTGACCTTGATTTTTTTTCAAGTTAGGCTCCACTCATCTC
>JZKD02S0505087.1:3235-16897 GCA_000966675.3 Picea glauca | reverse complement strand
TTTTACATCTAACTGTTCAAGATGCAAATCTTCTACTACCAAAAGACTTAAAATAGTCCTAATTGAAGTCATTTTATCAATAGGAGAAAATATTTCATCAAAATCTATACCTTTCTTTTGTGCAAACCCCTTTACAACAATTTTAGCCTTGTACCACTTTTTTCCTCCATCTTCTTCCTTCAACTTGTAAACCCATTTATTCTATAATGTTATTTTCTCTACAAGCAACTGAATCAAATCCCAATTTTGGTTATTTACCAGGGAATCCATTTCCTCTTTCATTCATTGCTCCCACTTATTTTTGGTTTCTACCTACATTACCTCTTCATAACATTTTGGTTCACCAAAATCAATCAACCATAAATAATACAATGAAGGAGAGTATCGTTCAGGGGGGCTACTTAACCTGGTAGATCTTCTAACAACACTTGTAGGAGTTTGAGGTACCTGTTGCTTTTTTTGTTGTACATTTTGTTTTCTGGTGTTGATACTTATAACACATCACCAAAAGACTTCATCCTCCGTTGAAATCCAGCCTTCTTTACTTCTGATTTCCTCTTAAATTTGACTTGTGTATCAAATGAATGTATAATGATATGTATTTATACCATTTATGTCACTTCCTTTTAACATTAGGGTCGACCTGACACTTTATTATTTTGTAATTATTTTCTTTAATTATCTTCAAGGCCTACATGTACTTCCTTCTTCAATTCACTTTGCCATCTTCAAAAATTCATTTCTCCTCGACCATGAGGATCCACGTGACATGTCACATACCACCGGAAACAACATGATGTATACTATCCATCCATGGGTGTTGTATCTACATGTGCATTGTCCTTCATGTCCAAATACCTTCATCAATCTTGTGGTCCAAAACCCATGACTACAGTTGACATCAATGACAACAACCAATCTTCCAACATTTGGTTCCTTTGTAATTTCTTTTTCAATGATCTCATCAAGCACTATGTATTCTGGTTTTTCTTTTTCATGTTTCTTTCCCTGCAACTGATCTTTGTACATGACCTTCTCATTGAATATGAAATCTCTACTCCTAATGATTTTGTTATTTTCATAATCTCATAAGCGATAACCAAAATCATTAACACCATATCCAATAAAGGTACACTTCTTAGATTTTGCCTCAAGCTTTGGTCTATTTTCTTTATCAATATGGACAAATGATTCACAAGCGAAAGTCTTCAAAAACAAATAGTTTACCTTTTTACCTGTCCATGCCTCCTCTGGAATTCTACCATCCAAAGAGCTTGAAGGTCATGTATTTATTAAGTAAACAACAATATCTATAGCATCTTCCCATAATTGTAAGGGAAAACTAGCATGCAATCTCATACTCCTTGCACGCTCCATGATCGTCTTGTTCATCCTTTCTAACAGACCATTTTCTTATGGTGTTCCTGGAACTGTCTTCTCTCTATGAATCCCATGGTATGAATAGTAATCATCAAACTCCTTAATGCAATATTCACCTCCATTGTCTGATCTGAGACATTTCAACCTTTTTCCTGTCTCATTCTCAACCAAAGATTTCAATTTCTTAAAAGTATCAAACACGTCAAATTTTTTGTTGAATGCAATAAACCCAAGTTTTTTTAGTTGCATCATCAATAAATGTAACATAATAATGAGAGCCACCAAGATATGAAACCTAATTTGGTCCCCATACATTTGTATGCACAAGCTCTAACCTTTCACTCTTCTTTTCTTTTCCGACTCTGAGAAATATGACTCTCTTATGTTTTCCATAAACACAATGCTTACAGAAATCCAAATCAATTTGTTTAAGATATGGAAACAAATTTCTTGTGTGAAGTATGTGAATCTCCTTCTCACTCATGTGTCCAAGCCTATGATGCCACAGTGTTGTATCCACTCATGTAGAAGATAAAGAGATAGAAGAGTCGATATTACCAGTACATAAATACAATGTACTACATTCTCTCCTTTTGTTGTCACCAATGATCCTTTGGTGACCTTCCACACCTTATCTGTAAATATGGATATACAACCTTCACTTGCCAACTATTCTGTTGAAATTAGATTTTTCCTTAGATATGGAACATGTCTTACCTCTTTCAACAACCATTGGTTTCCATTGATTTTCTTTATTTTTACCTTTCCCATTCCAACAATTTTGCATGGTGCAACATCACCCAAATGAACCTGTCCAAAATCACCTTGAAAATAATCTACAAAATGTTTCCTATGGGGTGTGGCATGAAATGAAGACCCTGAATCTACTACTCAAGACTCGAAAATATTATCTATAGAAAGAATCAAAGAATATTGTAACACATCACATGTTACATTTTCTTCCTTATTTTTCTCATGTTGGCCATCTCTTTGTTTCTTTGGAGCTCTCCAGTCTTTCTTCAAATGTACTTTCTTCCCACAATTCCAGCACTCTATCTTTCCAAACATGGATTTGGATCTTCCCTTCCTAGAATTCTTGTGGTTCCCTCAGCCCTTTCCTTTATCCTTTTGTCTTCCCTTGTTCTCCATGTTCAACGCATTACCTAATGTATCACCTATGCTTTTCCGTCACATTTCCTCGCTAACGATAACACCAACAACATCATCAAATTTTCAAGTGTTTAAACTAGAGATAGAGTTACTTACATCCATGACCAAGTCGTTCCATCTTTCTAGAAATGAGCACAAGCTTAGAAGAGCCATGACCTCATCATCAAAGTCCACTTTTACAAAACTTGGTTGATTCGTAACCGTATTAAATTCATTTAAATGATCTACAATAGAGCCACCTTCTGACATCTTCATATTAAATAATCTCTTCATTAGAAATACCTTATTGGATGTCGAATGTTTTTCATACAGTTTATCCAATGCATCCATCATCTCCTTCGTTGTCTTTTCTTTCGAAATATTGAAAGCCACTAACGCTGCCAGGATCAGTCATATCATTCTTAATGTCTTTCTATCAAGAAACTCCCATTCTTCGTCCTTCATGGCTGTCGACTTCTTTTCTATTCCACCCAATGGTAGGAATAGATCCTTCTGATGTAAATAATCTTCCATCTGCATCTTCCATAACTAGTAGTTTTGAACGTTAAATTTCTCAACCCTGACTTTCCATCTTCTGTCATTGCTCTCACTCGAACCAGGAACACTCTTTTCATGCGAGTTACCTTTCACTCTAATACCAGTTGTTAGAAAACCAGGATCATGTAGAAATAAAGTAAAACAAATGTGTCAATAAAACACAGAAGATACACAATACAATAGAGACACGGATATACGTGGTTCACCCAATGTGGGTTGCGTCCACCAGAGAAATTTCCAGGACCTTCCTTTATTATTATCCAGCAAATGAAGGGATACAACCTACAAAAAACCCATTGTAACTTCCTTTTATTTCTCTCACATTCACCTCTCTCAGAATACAATATTCACAATGATACATAGCCACAATACATTTCCTTCATAAAAGAGGGTTGCCTTCTAGGGAAAAAAACCATAACATAACTTCTACCATTAGATCTATGAACTTATAATGAACGATCCAGATTTACAATGAAATTACAATATACATTTACAAAGCAATTTTTCCTTCGGGGGCTTCTCTCTCGAACCCCCATCGGGGGCCCACTTGCCCCCGGACCCCGTAGAGGGGGTAACCCCCCTCTGCACTCCCCCATGTGGAGGAGTGTACATTCTTCTGGGGTGCAAATTCTTCATGGTGTATAAACATGGCTTAAAACAAAGACCTATGAATCTGGAAGATAATCAGGCTCCACAACCAACAACGATCTAGCTTCATATCAGGAGTGGTTCTTGTAGTTAGGGAGGGGAAACTTTATAGGATGAGGAGATAGCTTATGTGTGTTGTGGCTAGAAAAAACAGAGAGACAAATGAGGAGGAGCAGGTGGCTCTACTAGTGGTGATGTGGGTGGCCCCACTAGTAGTGTCAGCTCAGACGAAGCCAAAGTTCAGAGGGAGTCAACCCTCAAGATCCAATAGGGAGGAGCAGCCTCCCAGGACTATTCGGAGGAGATTAGATTTCAGAGGATGTCAGCAAGTTTAGAAGGATAATATGGCTCTAGATATTGTATAGACTCAAAGGGAGTCAGGTTTTCAAGGGATCATACAGACTCAGAGAGAGTCAAATTTCTCAGAGGGAAATCTAGTAATTTATAGGAATTCCCCCTCAGGTTCATGTGGGAGAGATACATATTCCAAGACTGACAAATAGGTGTCATGGGTTGAGGAGGCCATATAGTAGGTTCATAGGCAGGAGGTTTCTAGGGCATGTGAGACCTCCATGGAGGATCCATTTGTTTTAGCAGGTTTTTCTATAGTGACTAAGGAGGCAGCCACCTAGAAGGACAAGAGATTGGGATTTCCCTCGGTCATAGAGGGAACCGGAAGTGAGGAAGATTAGACAAAAGGATGTGCTTCAGTGATAGAGCAAGAATCTAGTTAGGAAGATTGGAGTGAAACTATGTCAAATCCATTACAGGAGACAAAGTTACTTCCAGTGTTGGAGATAGAGGTTCATCCAGATGATGGTGGATGGGATACTTTGCTCGCTAAGAGGGAGTGTCGATTTTTGTATCTTTAGGAGGTTTTCCCACTATATTCCAAGGTGCCATGCATGTGGGAATTTTTGTTGGCACCAGAATAGCCTTTTGTTTCAGTGCATTTGGCCTTGGGATGAGGCTAGGGCCTCATGGGCAAGGTGATGGGATTTGTGGGCTTGTGTGGGGGTGCCACATCCACAAAGAGGATTAAAATATTCTAATTAATTGTTGAATTTAGAAGGGGTCCCTATACTCACTCATAAGACTTGTATATAAAAGAGATATGTCATTGTGCATAATGGAGTTAGCATAAGTGAGACTGCACTTGTGCTAGGAGCTTGGAAATTTCAGCAAGGGAAATTCTACAATTGTGACAAATTTGGCCTAAGGTTTGAAGGTGATTTTATGTTTTTATTTTTTTCCAAGGAAGGTATATTTTTCAGCCAAGAAAGGGACAAATGTGAGGTCGCAAGTGTGAGGGAAGAGGATCACAAGACCGAAAAATGATAGTCCCATGTGTGAAGTTTTGTATCAGTCGTGCGTGTGAGGGAGACAACCCACACATGTGAGAATAGAATTGTTCGTACATTCTGTACGGTCACATGTGTGATCAGGTTTCACGCATGTCAAGTGAAAAAAAGGACATATCACATGTGTGAGGTTGCACGTGTGAATTTATATGAAGGTACAGTAGTCTATACTATGACGTTAATAGTAGTATGACTGACATCAACAAAGTTATAGGTGGCAGCATCATATTTTCCAGGCAGAGGTGATTTCCAGGTATTTTACTGAGCTTGTATTTTGCTGACTTTTTTATTTTTGAGGTGGACAAGGTTATCCCATATTTGGTCAAAGTGTGTTGACTGGGAGAGTTAGTTTTTCCCTCAGATGATAAAGTTTACAGAACATATTTGTGTCCTAGTTTTGATGATTATTNACAATGCTTACAGAAATCCAAATCAATTTGTTTAAGATATGGAAACAAATTTCTTGTGTGAAGTATGTGAATCTCCTTCTCACTCATGTGTCCAAGCCTATGATGCCACAGTGTTTTATCCACTCATGTAGAAGATAAAGAGATAGAAGAGTCGGTATTACCAGTACATAAATACAATGTACTACATTCTCTCCTTTTGTTGTCACCAATGATCCTTTGGTGACCTTCCACACCTTATCTGTAAATATGGATATACAACCTTCACATGCCAACTATTCTGTTGAAATTAGATTTTTCCTTAGATCTGGAACATGTCTTACCTCTTTCAACAACCATTGGTTTCCATTGATTTTCTTTATTTTTACCTTTCCCATTCCAACAATTTTGCATGGTGCATCATCACCCAAATGAACCTGTCCAAAATCACCTTGAAAATAATCTACAAAATGTTTCCTATGGGGTGTGGCATGAAATGAATCCCCTGAATCTACTACTCAAGACTCGGAAATATTATCTACAGAAAGAATCAAAGAATATTGTAACACATCACCTGTTACATTTTCTTCTTGATTTTTCTCATGTTGGCCATCTCTTTGTTTCTTTGGATCTCTCCAGTCTTTCTTCAAATGTACTTTCTTCCCACAATTCCAGCACTCTATATTTCCAAACATGGATTTGGATCTTCCCTTCCTAGAATTCTTGTGGTTCCCTCAGCCCTTTCCTTTATCCTTTTGTCTTCCCTTGTTCTCCATGTTCAACGCATTACCTGATGTATCACCTATGCTTTTCCGTCACATTTCCTCGCTAACGATAACACCAACAACATCATCAAATTTTCAAGTGTTTGAACTAGAGATAGATTTACTTACATCCATGACCAAGTCGTTCCATCTTTCTAGCAATGAGCACAAGCTTAGAAGAGCCATGACCTCATCATCAAAGTCCACTTTTACAAAACTTGGTTGATTCGTAACCGTATTAAATTCATTTAAATTATCTACAATAGAGCCACCTTCTGACATCTTCATATTAAATAATCTCTTCATTAGAAATACCTTATTGGATGTCGAAGGTTTTTCATACAGTTTATCCAATGCATCCATCATCTCCTTCGTTGTCTTTTCTTTCGAAATATTGAAAGCCACCGACGCTGCCAGGATCAGCCGTATCATTCTTAATGTCTTTCTATCAAGAAACTCCCATTCTTCGTCCTTCATGGTCGTCGACTTCTTTTCTATTCCACCCAATGGTAGGAATAGATCCTTCTGATGTAAATAATCTTCCATCTGCATCTTCCATAACTAGTAGTTTTGGACGTTAAATTTCTCAACCCTGACTTTCCATCTTCTGTCATTGCTCTCACTCGAACCAGGAACACTCTTTTCATGCGAGTTACCTTTCACTCTAATACCAATTGTTAGAAAACCAGGATCGTGTAGAAATAAAGTAAAACAAATGTGTCAATAAAACACAGAAGATACATAATACAATAGAGACACGGATATAAGTGGTTCACCCAATGTGGGTTGCGTCCACTAGAGAAATTGCCAGATCCTTCCTTTATTATTATCCAGCAAATGAAGGGATACAACCTACAAAAAACCCATTGTAACTTCCTTTTATTTCTCTCACATTCACCTCTCTCAGAATACAATATTCACAATGATACATAGCCACAATACATTTCCTTCATAAAAGAGGGTTGCCTTCTAGGGAAAAAAACCATAACATAACTTCTACCATTAGATCTATGAACTTATAATGAACGATCCAGATTTACAATGAAATTACAATATACATTTACAAAGCAATTTTTCCTTCGGGGGCTTCTCTCTCGAACCCCCATCGGGGGCCCACTTGCCCCCGGACCCCGTAGAGGGGGTAACCCCCCTCTGCACTCCCCCATGTGGAGGAGTGTACATTCTTCTGGGGTGCAAATTCTTCATGGTGTATAAACATGGCTTAAAACAAAGACCTATGAATCTGGAAGATAATCAGGCTCCACAACCAACAACGATCTAGCTTCATATCAGGAGTGGTTCTTGTAGTTAGGGAGGGGAAACTTTATAGGATGAGGAGATAGCTTATGTGTGTTGTGGCTAGAAAAAACAGAGAGACAAATGAGGAGGAGCAGGTGGCTCTACTAGTGGTGATGTGGGTGGCCCCACTAGTAGTGTCAGCTCAGACGAAGCCAAAGTTCAGAGGGAGTCAACCCTCAAGATCCAATAGGGAGGAGCAGCCTCCCAGGACTATTCGGAGGAGATTAGATTTCAGAGGATGTCAGCAAGTTTAGAAGGATAATATGGCTCTAGATATTGTATAGACTCAAAGGGAGTCAGGTTTTCAAGGGATCATACAGACTCAGAGAGAGTCAAATTTCTCAGAGGGAAATCTAGTAATTTATAGGAATTCCCCCTCAGGTTCATGTGGGAGAGATACATATTCCAAGACTGACAAATAGGTGTCATGGGTTGAGGAGGCCATATAGTAGGTTCATAGGCAGGAGGTTTCTAGGGCATGTGAGACCTCCATGGAGGATCCATTTGTTTTAGCAGGTTTTTCTATAGTGACTAAGGAGGCAGCCACCTAGAAGGACAAGAGATTGGGATTTCCCTCGGTCATAGAGGGAACCGGAAGTGAGGAAGATTAGACAAAAGGATGTGCTTCAGTGATAGAGCAAGAATCTAGTTAGGAAGATTGGAGTGAAACTATGTCAAATCCATTACAGGAGACAAAGTTACTTCCAGTGTTGGAGATAGAGGTTCATCCAGATGATGGTGGATGGGATACTTTGCTCGCTAAGAGGGAGTGTCGATTTTTGTATCTTTAGGAGGTTTTCCCACTATATTCCAAGGTGCCATGCATGTGGGAATTTTTGTTGGCACCAGAATAGCCTTTTGTTTCAGTGCATTTGGCCTTGGGATGAGGCTAGGGCCTCATGGGCAAGGTGATGGGATTTGTGGGCTTGTGTGGGGGTGCCACATCCACAAAGAGGATTAAAATATTCTAATTAATTGTTGAATTTAGAAGGGGTCCCTATACTCACTCATAAGACTTGTATATAAAAGAGATATGTCATTGTGCATAATGGAGTTAGCATAAGTGAGACTGCACTTGTGCTAGGAGCTTGGAAATTTCAGCAAGGGAAATTCTACAATTGTGACAAATTTGGCCTAAGGTTTGAAGGTGATTTTATGTTTTTATTTTTTTCCAAGGAAGGTATATTTTTCAGCCAAGAAAGGGACAAATGTGAGGTCGCAAGTGTGAGGGAAGAGGATCACAAGACCGAAAAATGATAGTCCCATGTGTGAAGTTTTGTATCAGTCGTGCGTGTGAGGGAGACAACCCACACATGTGAGAATAGAATTGTTCGTACATTCTGTACGGTCACATGTGTGATCAGGTTTCACGCATGTCAAGTGAAAAAAAGGACATATCACATGTGTGAGGTTGCACGTGTGAATTTATATGAAGGTACAGTAGTCTATACTATGACGTTAATAGTAGTATGACTGACATCAACAAAGTTATAGGTGGCAGCATCATATTTTCCAGGCAGAGGTGATTTCCAGGTATTTTACTGAGCTTGTATTTTGCTGACTTTTTTATTTTTGAGGTGGACAAGGTTATCCCATATTTGGTCAAAGTGTGTTGACTGGGAGAGTTAGTTTTTCCCTCAGATGATAAAGTTTACAGAACATATTTGTGTCCTAGTTTTGATGATTATTNGCCTTCAGAGCCTCATTGTAATCATCTTCTTGTGAATGCGAGTAGCCGTCACATCTCTTCTCAGAGATAAGCTGCCACCATTCTAGTGAGTCTTTCACTCTGTATTTTTACAGTCCTTGTACATTTCTTTCATTAATAGAAAATGTGTATTACTTTATATCTATGTTTATGTTTGCATCTATGATACATTTATGTTATATTATTGAATATTTGTGATATCTTTGTGCATTTATTTATTATATCTCCGATCTCATTTCGTCCGAAAAATAATCTGGATCAGTGGTATCAGAGCAGGCAGATCTTGATCGTTTTTTTAGTGCATGTCCCCGACGAGGTCCAAGTATAGAAAGTTGGGTCACGAGCTTGTCTCTCTTGAATACAATCTATCTCGCACACCCAAGAAACCCTCAATGGTAGAATAAAATAAAAACGACGGAGCAAACGATCCTATTAATCTGTTGCTTGAGAAAGCTCTCACTTTACAGAGGGACGAAATGATGGAGAATTTTTCCCACGTCCTTCAATGCTTACTGATGACAGTAGGCGCATATTCATCAAGAATCCACTTTTAAGGCAGCTCACCTTTCAAGGTACAAGTTAATTTTGATATCCCTGTATTTGAAGGATAGATAGATGCAGAAGCCCTAGAAATATGGTTAACTCTGTTAGAAGGTTATTTCTTTGTTCACAATTTTTTCGACAAAGAAAAGATCACCTTCGCACTCCTTAAAGCTCTCCCTCATGTCAAACATTGGTGGGAAAACTATTGGGAGCAAAGTTCCATAGAGGAATTTGGAATATACGGGGTCGATCCCACTTGGGATTTTTTTGTGGATGCGGTAAAGGAACAGTATTACCCTGTTGGAAACTATGAGGACTAGTACATGATATGGACCACACTGCAACAAGAGAGGGGCCAAGAAGTTCCTGATTTCACCAACACCTTCCATACCTTGCACACCAATATGGGTATCAAATACTCTGAGCGACATTTGGTTCTAAAATACCATGGGGCTCTACATAGATACATCCAGACTGAAATGGATTTTTTGGAAATCTCATCACTCGGAGCTGCTTATCGATATGTTTTTAAAATCAAGCAGAAATTTAAGCACCAAAACAGACAGGCGTTTGGGTCTGCAAATCCGCAACAACCGAAGTATGACAAAGATGGCCCTAACAAACAATCTCCTGAAAACCAGTCCAAGAAACAGAAAAAGAAGGGTCACGGGAAGACAAAGAAGTACACCGGAAAATGGTGCGAGTTCCATAAAAGTCCCTGGCACAACACCGATGAATGTCGCTCAAAACATTCATTGGTGGCTGAGATCAAAGACAAAGAGTCAAACCCTGATTCAGAATCTGATTCTGAAAATAATGGTAAAGGACAGATCATTGACGTGGACCCCACTGCTATTGATGCAACCGCAACAATTCAACCAGAAGAACCAATGGATCCTGAAGAGGGGGAGCGCCTTTTTCATTCACAAATGTGGGGGAAGGGGACTCCTCTTAATTTTATCATTGATAGCGAAAGCCAGAAGAACCTCATCTCAGTAGAGGTCGTCAAACATTTGGGATTGTCGACAACACCACACCCATAGTCATACAACATTGAGTGGCNCAAATACTCTGAGCGACATTTGGTTCTAAAATACCATGGGGCTCTACATAGATACATCCAGACTGAAATGGATTTTTTGGAAATCTCATCACTCGGAGCTGCTTATCGATATGTTATTAAAATCAAGCAGAAATTTAAGCACCAAAACAGACAGGAGTTTGGGTCTGCAAATCCGCAACAACCGAAGTATGAAAAAGATGGCCCTAACAAACAATCTCCTGAAAACCAGTCCAAGAAATAGAAAAAGAAGGGTCACGGGAAGACAAAGAAGTACACCGAAAAATGGTGCGAGTTCCATAAAAGTCCCTGGCACAACACCGATGAATGTCGCTCAAAACAGTCATTGGTGGCTGAGATCAAAGACAAAGAGCCGAACCCTGATTCAGAATCTGATTCTGAAAATAATGGTAAAGGACAGATCATTGACGTGGACCCCACTGCTATTGATGCGATCGCAACAATTCAACCAAAAGAACCAATGGATCCTGAAGAGGGGGAGCGCCTTTTTCACTCACAAATGTGGGGGAAGGGGACCCCTCTTAATTTTATCATTGATAGCGAAAGCCAGAAGAACCTCATCTCAGTAGAGGTCGTCAAACATTTGGGATTGTCGACAACACCACACCCATAGTCATACAACATTGAGTGGCTTCGCCAAGGATGAGATCTTCGTGTCAGCCAACAATGTCAATTGTCATATGGCATCCAACCCTTCAAGGATGACGTATTATGTGATGTTTCCCCATTGGATGTCTATGATGTTCTCTTAGGCCAACCATATATGTGGAAGTGCCATGTTGTTTATGAGTCTCGACCCTGCAGTGTCATTGTTTCTCTAGGGGGTCATCTCTACAGAATACCGGAGGTAGTTCCAACTACTGTTCCACCAAAAAGGTTCTGCAAGGTAGTATCTCATACTACAAAATTTAGCTTCTTCACAATCTGTTCAAAAGGAGAACAAAAGGACACAGCAACTACTACAGCCTCGCCCTAAGCACATTCTATCAAACAAGAACCAAGTCGAAAAGGTTGTAGCAAAGCGAAAAAACTCCTTATGCACATCGTCCTCCCATGTAGACCGAATTGTTGAACAACCTCAGCCTCAACAGGTTCGAGACAAACTTCCACAAACTAAGCAGCGCGACATCTCCAGCAAGGCAAGCAGCTCACCAAGATGCAGATTCAACAAATGCTTTTCCCTCTCCCCTGGGAACTCAACGCAATGGAGACCATTTCTTCCTAATGAGGTAGGATTGATCCAGGTGGATATCGATGGCCACTCACCTTTTCCGACTGGCTCAAAAGAGTTTTCTGGCAATTTTGGCAATTTACTATTTTTAGCAGTTTTTAACTTTCGGGGCAATTTTGAGGGCCCAAATGAAGGATTTTCAAGATATAGGTTCTCAATGATATCTTAAGGCATTATTGAGCCCCCAAAATGAATCTCCTCAACAATACCTTTCAAACGAGCTATCACACGTCTAAAACGGAGATCGCATGCAAAAGTTACGACCCCGGGAAGTTGATGTATTCACTTACCCAAACGAGGCCCGCATGACTTTTGGCGCTTCATCTCCTAGGGTTCAGTTTTCAGATGTCTAGGGTTTTTGGCATTCCTTCTTATTTTAAAAATGCCTTCAGAGCCTCATTATAATCATCTTCTTGCGAATGCGAGTAGCCGTCACATCTCTTCTCAGAGATAAGTTGCCACCATTCTAGTGAATCTTTCACTCTGTATTTTTACAGTCTCTATACATTTCTTTCATTAATAGGAATCGTGTATTACTATATATCTGTGTTTATGGTTGTATATATAATACATTTCTGTTATATTATTGAATATATGTGATATCTCTGTGCATTTCTTTATTATATCTCCGATCTCATTTCGTCTGGAAAATAATCCAGATCAGTGGTATCAGAGCAGGCTGCTCTTGATCGTTTTTTCAGTGCATGTCCCTGACGAGGTTCGAGTATATAAATTTAGGTCTTGAGCTTTTATCTCTTGAAGAAAATCACTCTCTCACACCCAAGAAACCCTCAATGGTGGAAGAAAATAAAAACGATGGAGTAGATGATCCTATCAATCTGTTGCTTGAGCAAGCTCTCACGCGATAGAGGGATGAAATGATGGAGATTTTTTCCCACATCCTTCAACACCTAACAATAAAAGAAGCCACATATTCATCAAGCGGCCACTTTCAAGGCACCTCACCTTTCAAAGTACAAGCTAATTTTTATATTCTTGTATTTGAAGGACAGATAGATGCAGAAGCCCTAGAAAAATGGTTAACTCTGCTAGAAGGTTATTTCTCTGTTCACATTTTTTCCGAAAAAGAAAATATCACCTTCGAACTCCTTAAATCTCTTCCTCGTGTCAAACATTGGTGGGAAACTTATTGGGAGCAAAGTTGAACAGAGGATTCTTGAATATACAGGGCCGATACCACTTGGGATTTTTTTGTGGATGCGGTAAAGGAACAGTATTACCCTGTTGGAAACTATGAGGACCAGTACATGAGATGGACCACCCTGTGGAAAGAGAGGGGCCAAGCAGTTTCGGAGTTCACCAATACCTTCCATACCTTGTGCACCAAGCTGGGTATCAAAGTCTTCGAGCGACATTTGGTTCTAAAATACCGTGGGGCTCTATACAGATGCATCCAGACTGAAATGGATTTTCTAGACATCTCATCACTCGGTGTTGCTTATCGATATGCTGTTAAAATCGAGAAGAAATTTAAGAAGCAGAACAAATGGGAGTTCGGGTCTACAAATCTGCAACAACCGAAGTATGACAAAG
>JZKD02S0505076.1:0-16897 GCA_000966675.3 Picea glauca | reverse complement strand
GGGTGACTTTATGGTATAAACTCTGGGTAATATTCCTGAATGATTCTGTTAAACAAATCTCCCCATTGTAGGAGCACCACTTTCGATCCAGTACTTGCCTGTGTGTCGCCAAATGCAAAAGGTTGGGAAAGTGCATTTTTGGTAGATGTTCGAACGATTGGTTCCCCTTTAGTGACAAAATCAATATGTCTAGTAGCGTTGGGTCAAGACCCTTCACCGACCTTTACTTCTTTCATTTTTGGTGCCATAGGCGAGCGGCTGGTCATTGGTTTCCCTGGAGGCATTTTTCCTGCAAAAAGAACAGAGTAAGATACCACCTTGCAGAAATGATATTGAAATATAAACAATTGTGATTGCTGAAATTATACAAACGATTCATACCTCCTCTTCTCACAATCTTAACTTAGTTTGGAATTTGTAAAATCGACTGTGATCCCTTGGAGCGCTCTCTCACTCCTTCGTGCTCCGAAAATGAAACAATTGTGTACAGAATGTTGTGTTCAAATTTGTCTTTACAATTTAAACATAGAGCATACTTACCTTGTCGCGTCAGTTCTTGAATTCATGGCGTAAATACAGTATGCACAATCCATCACCAAGATCTGAATCATGCTCGGGATTAAATGCAATCACGGGTTGGCGATGTAGGAGCGGGGTACTACGTCATTCATTGGCGGTTTCAAACTCCTATTATTTCGTCGGCGTGCAGGTTAGTAACGTGTGTTAATCAATGGATTGATTGGACTATTAAATAACAAAATCCGATCTTATTTTTTGCCGAAGATGTCCCATCCTACCCTCGATGTCCTATCAGTCACATGTTTAAACAAGTGGATCAACGTCGACGTTTTTCCTTAGACAATGTTCGTTAATACCTTTTTAGCAAAAGTGTTGATGTCGACCCGGACTGTCGTACAATGTTGACGTGGGAATGTTGACTTGGAAGGGTGATCATGAAACGTGACGTTTTATTTTAGCTCCTCCGTTAAAAGTTTCTTCGGAACCAGGGATTTTCTTTAGACACGGATCTAGGAATATCAGTGTATCCTACCGATGTCGACGACATGTCGAGGATTGGCTATCAACGAGTCACTATGTTTATTACTTTGTGATTTAATCCCTCGGAATTTGTCGATGTCGATAACATATTATCGATTGGCTCTCGGCGTTGTGTTGAAGTAAAGACTTTTCGCAGTTTAAGGTTTCCTTCGGTTATCACTGACCTTGAATATATCAGTGATCGACGATCGGAGGTTTGTTAGGTGTGTCGATGTTATCACTTTCATTTTCGTACCTCCCCAATGTCGATGATACATCGAGGAGATTTCAACAACTTCTTCACAAGACATAATCATTGATCAATACTTTTCTCTTTCATTCTCCTAATGTCGATGATACATCAGTGATCGGTGATCAACGCTTGTCATTTTCGTATGGTCAATTTTACTGTGCAAATCGTGTCGATGTCAATAATGGGTGCATGGCTTAAAATTCTAGCTATGTATACATAGTTAAAATGCCAAGTGTTCTTTAGAAGAGAGTTTAATCTATTCAACAAGTCCAAACCAATTTGAATGTGATCGATGATAAAACATAAGAACAAATAACTTAAATATCCCTACACAACTGACTCAATTCAGGAAGAGGACAAAAAACAAAGTGGTACCCAAAAGAAAAAATTCTTCACAAAGCTTTTAGGGTGTGTTGAGTGCTCAACAAATAGCAATTCTCTGGGCTAAAATATAATCTCTACTCCTTCCTTCGGGCTTATATTGTGCACAAGTTGGTTGAGAAACCAACTTTCTTTTAATTCAACAAAGTATTTCCTATCCATGCGTCTGCAACTTCCCAAGTTCATGAATCTGGATCCGCCTATGGAGTTCATCTCTTTTCCCACCTTCATTCCTCTTGACCATGACCCATGCCCTTCTTTGACAAGAGTCGGGTAAGGCATCCACTGGATCGAGGCCATTTTAGTTATCATTATTCCCTCACTATGGTGTTGTTATGTTTCCATCAAGCGTCCATAGCCCCGATGGAGTCACCCCGACATCACATACCTTGCTCCACTGCCAGCGAGCATCCATAGCTTCGACGGAGTTATCCGCATAACCTCTCTAACTTTGCACTCCTTTTAATATAGCTCATTTTCTTCTGGCAGAAATACCATGACTGAGTCGAAGAGGAGGATGTATGTTATCTGCAAAGCGAAACTATTAAGGTGAAATCCTTCCAAGATCTGTCTAGAGGTACATGTGATCCTCTCCAACTAACCATCTTTACCTTTGGGCTTTACCAAACCACTAGGCGAATATTTCATCACTTACCAAAGTTGTATGTTTTTCAAAGACAAGAAATAGATCTCCTTTAAGAAATTTGAATTTTCCCAGCGTCTCTTATGTTGCACGTAAGCATAATTTAGGAGCAGAGTATGCTTCACCATATTTTTTAAAGTCAACCACTGCTTTAAAGAACACAATTTAATTACAAGAAAAAAAACTGAGCAGAAGAAAATAAATAAATAAATAAGAGTTTGCAATCGGCCTACCCTAAACCTACACACTTATTCTGATCAAAATATATACTAAAAGAAAAGATGAAAAGACATATTATTATTATATTTTTATTATTATTATTATTATTATTATTATTATTATTATTATTATTATTATTATTATTTTAAGAGAAGTATTGTTTTAAGGCTTGGCCATTCACTGGGAGGGTGTTGAGTTCCCCCCTCATATTTTGCAATTGGTATGTGTTTGCCCCAATTTTCTTGGATACCTAAAAAGGTCTGAGCCAAAGATTTTGAAATTTCGAGTGTTTTACTTTAGACTCGTTTGCTTTATCCCATTTCAAAACTAGGTCCCCTACTTCAATTTTTTTTTCTCTAGCCTTATGCTTGTCAAACCATCTTTTAATTGTTTGTTGATGAGTGGTGAACTTAACTTTAGCCTTTCTCTTTCTTCGTCTAGAATGGGAAGGGTATCAATCCTTTGTTGTAGAGCGGATGAGGGATGACCTCTTAATGCATGAGCGAGCTATAAAGATGGAAGATACAATATGTTTGGTGCAATGGCTTCTTTCCCATATACCAGAAAGTATGGAGAGTTTCCTATGGCTTCTTTAGGTGTTACTCTATTGGCCCATAGGGCATTATGGAATGAATTATGCCAATTCCTCTGATTTTCAACAATTGTCTTTTTTAAGATTCTTACCAGGTTTTTGTTAGTTGACTATGCTACCCCATTCCCTTGCGAATAATAGTTTGTATAGTATCTTATTATGATCCCTTTGTCAAGAGAGAATTCGGTCAAGCGTATGGAAGAGAAGTAGGCCACATTGTCAACAACGAGGACGAATGGTAGTCCAAACCTCATTATCGATTGTTGTTCTAGAAATTGTATTACTACCTTTTCATTAATGTGTGTGAGAGGGATATCCTCTGTCCATCTTGTAAAATAGTATGTGTCTATCAAGATATACTTATGTTTTTTCAAAGAATTGGGAGTAATTTATCCTATGATGTTTATTCCCCACTACTCGAATGTTCTGGATATAGTCGCCAACTGGAGTGGAATGGTTGCTCTCTTTTCCCTACCAGCACTCACTTGACAAGTTTTACATTTCCTAGCATATGCGTGAGCATCCCTGAATAGAGTGGGCCAATGATAACCAGCCCTTAATATTTTATGAGTTGTGGTTTGTCCTGCAAAATTCCCACTTGGTAGGCCGTCGTGGAGTTTTCGCAGCACCTTTTCTACATCATCCTATTGAATACATATGAGCAGTACTCCATCATAGTTTATGCAGAAAAGCATAGAATTTATGAGGCGGTATTGAGTAGATTTTAACCTGAGGGCTCTCCTTTCCCTGGGGTTTAGATTTTCGAGACAAGACCCGTGATGCAGGAGATAAAACAGGTTTCCATACCAGGATTCTCACCCGAGAGGTACATAAAGGGCTTCGTCATACCATAATGATAGCTCATTTTCCCAACCAGGGTCTTCTACGTTAATCAAATCTTGTGCCTAAGCATCTAGTTTACACAATCCTTGTCCTTTGACTATTTTGGTCAGAAGAAAAGGTATAAAGAAAAAAATCATTGCTAAAGTTAGGGCTTTGCAACACTGGTGCTTGGGATATTGCAGTCTTGATGTTATTAAAAGCTCCTCTCCTTTCTTCATCCCATTTAAACTTTTCATCCTTGTGAATCATTTTTTGTAAAGGTTTAACAATTTCAACGAATTCAAGAGTGAACTTTCTCACAAAATTGATCTTCCTGAAAAAAGACTGCATGTCCTTTTTATTGTGAGGCAAAGGAAGTTGAGCTATTTCTTTTATCCGCTCAGTGTCGATGCTAATTCCTTCTTGAGATATGATGTGACCTAATAATTTTCCTTCCTCTACACCAAAGATGGTTTTCTTGGGGTTCGAAGATATTCCATATTTCCTACACCTTTCAAAAATCTTAGTCAGATGTTGAATGTGGTCTTCGTTGTTTTTTGAGTATATTGTTACGTCATCTAAGTAGACTACCACACACTTGTTAATCAATCCCTGAAAATATACATCCATGGCCCTATGGAAGGTTTCTCCTGCGTTAATAAACCCAAAGGGAATGTGTTTATAAGCGAAGGCTCCCCACTTGGTTCGGAAGGTAGTTTTTAATCGATCATGTTCTGAAACCAGAACCTGGTTATACCCAGAGAAACCGTCTAGGAGGGAAAAAAATTCAGAGCCAGATACTATTTGTAGGATTTGTTCCATGGGTGGGATTGGGTAGTTAACTTTTTTTGGTGCTCTGTTAAGGTTTCTGAAATCCACACACAGGCGGATCTCCCCAGATGTTTTCCTGACAGGCACCAAATTGGCTACCCAGGCAGAGTGTCTAACCTAAAAAATAATCTTATGATCTAACAATTTCTTCATCTCTTGATACATCAGAGGTTCTAGAGATGGGTGGTACTTCCTGAGCTTTTGTTGGAAGGGTTTTACTCTAGATTTTAACGGGATTGTGTGTTGGATAATGCGAGTGTCATAAGTTTTTAATTCTCGATAGGACCACGCAAAGACATCTTGATATTCTTTAAAAAGTTTGAGATAAACTTTCATGTCTTCTTTGGACATTGTTTTACCTATATTTACATTCTTGGGTTTTTTAGGGGTTCCTAGGTTTATAGTCTCATATATAGGATATGAACTCCTTGTTTTTGCATTCTTTCACCCTCTAAATCTTTCCCTTAGGTTGAAAAGGTTCTCCAAATTGGCCACCCCTTTTGGTATCATGTGAAACCTTAGTTTATTATCAGAGTGATATGTTCCCTTCTTTTGTTAGTGGAGATTTGATTATGTGAGTAGTTCTTGGAATATTTCATCATGAATAGCCAAATCCTTGAAATTATCTTGGTTAGTCAGGAATTCAACAATCTGTTCATCTCCTTCAAAGACTTTCTAGTTAGAAATGTTTTTAGGCACCGACAAATTGTAGAGCAGTTCCACTGTGAACCTAGAGGCTTCGTAATCTTATAAAGGAGATAATCTCGAGGTTGTGATGGCTAAGGAATCAACAAGAGTATTATTTGTACTGGGAACAATAGTAATGTTGAAGGCCTCGAACTTTTATATTAGTCTATGTACCTCTTGCTGGTAATTTCTCAAGTGAGGTGAATTTCAATGGATAGTATTCTTTACTTGCCTAACAATAATTTCAGAGTCTCAAAAAACTTTCAGTTCTTTAATGTTTAAGTCTATGGATTTATTTAGTCCCTGAACTAGAGCTTCATATTCAAAAGTGTTATTGGTTCATTCAAATTCTAGTCTGCAGGATAGGAAGTTCCACTTCCCCTTTGGGTCAATGAGAATACGTCCTGCTCCCAACACTTCTTGTGATTTAGACCCATCAAAATACAACATCTAAACTTGTGAGAAAAATTTAGTAACTTCTTCATGCCTAGTTATTTTCTAACCTTCATCTTCCTTGTCTGTTGCTCTTGACAGAGGATCCTAACAAAATATGCTTTCTTTTGTGGTTTCCAATAGATTTACTTGAAAGGTCATTTTGGAATTTTGAGTGAGAGGTACATCAGACGAGAGAGGGGAGAAACTGTCGAAATCAGAGTCGCATGAGTAGTTTCCTAACACAAGGAAATTTGTCGATGAGGGTTTGTTGAGAGCTTCTAAATCGATAACAGTGTGTTTGAGATATCTTTCCCTATCGATCCTAATCATGTTTGTATGTACTCTTAATGGAAACCAGAGGTGAGACCAGACCATACTAAAATATCCATTTAATTTATCGAAACAAACTCGGCTAAGTAACATTCCATAGGCCTCTAAGATATCTACTACGATTATGTCAATTAATCGAACAAATTTTGGATGTGTAGCCATTCTTATCATGACATATTTAAGTTCCCCAATAACCTTCACCTGAGTACTATCTAGTTGTATAACATGTTTATCACTTTTGAGTAGGGTTGCGTTCAATTTCTTGCATATTGACAATGGCATGACGTTGGAGGATGCCCCTGAATCGACTAGAAATTATGCAGGTTTTTGTTAAAGAATTCAAACGTTAAAAGGAAAGGAGGAACAAAAGGATTTCCTCTTTTGTGTAAAGCGCAAGCATTCACACTCAGTGTATTCTTTAAATTTGTGGGGGATGGGACCTCACCTAGGTCAGTGCTTGTCATAGGGGCTTCTATTGATTTTAAGGCATGTAAAAAAAAATCCTTTTGTTGGGGAATCCTACACATGTCCATGAAAGGCACATTAGCCTTCATATTCTTCAATTCCTCTACTACATTATATACTATCTTAGGAGCTTCCTGTGTGTGTATGTTAGTGGGATTATTTTGAGAAGAAAATAGGGGTTTTGGACAATTGGCCACTTGATTCCCTCTATATAAATCAGTAGTGGTGGGATTAGTTTGGACCGGTTAACTTCTACCTCACATCTTCACAAATAAGACTTCATCGGGAGGTTCATGTGCTTCAACGACGTCGTTGAAAGGCATCAGGTGGTTGGAATCCCATAACAACATGGTTGTCTCTTCCGATGGCTCATGAATTTTCTGATCAATGGAGTTTATTGTCGAGCCACTAGGTTGTTTGGTTAGGGAGAATTCATCTAGGAATTGATTAGCCATTAAATTCATAGCGTGCACCCATTGATGGCAGTCCCTTTCTAAATGATTATCTTGATGGTAAGTGCAGAAAGAGTCAGATGCTACAGTTTCTAAGTCAATTTTTAGGTTAGTTGGGGGAGGTTCAGTAGCTTTGAAAGGTGGATTTATTTTAAAGAAGGGTTTATAAGGTCTCTTATTTTGGTTTCCCTCCCCAAAACTCCTTTTCATATCTACGATCTCGTTGGAGATTTTTTTTATCATCCGCTGCAGGTTTTCTAGATCTCCTCCCTCTTTATCAGGACCTAGTTTTGTTTGTTTTATGGGGGTCTTGTTAACAAAAGTTATCTCTTAGGTAGAGGTTGGGTTTATTTCTTTGTCAGTGAGATCTGACCTTCTTTGCATCCTTTCATTTGAAATTCAATCGTTTTGGCTTCCTCGAAATTTTCGGCTAGGGTATGTTTGGAAACCCTTTTTACGAGCATGCAGATCGAAGTAGGGAGAGCGTTAGCATATACCTCAATCTGTAACTCTTGGGTAGGTTTAACTTCGGGTTGAAATTTTTTCAGGATAGTGGTAAGCCGTTGGTTGAAATATTTAACCTTCTCTTTTGGACTCATGGTGGCGGCGAAAAGTTCAACCATTAAAGCTCCTATGGTGGTTTCTTCTGCAAATTTTTCTAAGAAATCTTTTTGAAACTTCATCCAACTAGTTATGGATCTGACTGGCAAGTTAAAATACCAAGTCGAGGTTGAATTCTCAAAGGTATAGGGAAAGAGACTGCACACTACATCCTCATGATGTACGTTCATCAATATTATATCTAATATGAACTTCTTGGTATGGTCTTCAAGAAATCCAAAGGTTTCGGGGTCAAATTTGGGGAGTAATTTTTCTGGATGTCGAGGTAAGTTATGCAACCATCCTGGGATTGCCAGAGCATCTCTGGCCAACCATGGTTGATTATCTTGAGGCCGATTTCCCATTTCTTCATTGTTGTTGTTATTATCTTCCTTGTCTTCCGACTCAAAAGTTGAGCGATCTGAGTTAGACCCTTCCTTATCATATTCAAAATCGTCAAATTCAGTGTAGTTACCAGTTGGTGTTTTGGGGATTAGATTAAGGGGTTGTTCGATCTTAGTAAGGGGAAAATATATCAGGTATTCTATCGTTGACCAAAAACCTGGTCAGGGGTGTCAACAACTAGTCTTCTTACTTTTTTTTTGTGAGGGAGTAAAGGAGCTAAAGGTAACGCTCCAATTTGTGATTCTTCTGAATTGGTTCAACTCCTCGTGGGGGAGAGCATAAGGTATTTCATGGAATAGGTGTTCTACTTCCTCTTGTTGAGGTGAGTTACTCATTTCGGGAGTATTGTTTATATGTGGGTTGTCTTGAGAGTGACTAGCCATGCATGTGGGTTGTTTTGAATCTACAGGCTATGCGGGATATATTATTAAAAATATTATTAGCGATTCATTCATTTAGGCTCTTCTTCTAGTGCCAATTCTATTGAGGGGTCAGAAATCCTTTAACTCAACAATAGGAACCAAACCCTCTTAAGAGGCCCAATTATACTTGTAAGTGTTCTATGAGTGGAATGGTTCTCCAGATCTTTGATCTGGTCGATTTATCGATGAGATTTAGTGGTAACTGACAGGTGTATCTTTCTATGAAAATGTTTTCCTTCAGGTTAAGTGANTCAAAGACTTTCTAGTTAGAAATGTTTTTAGGCACTGACAGCTTGTAGAGCAGTTCCACTGTGAACCTAGAGGCTTCATAATCTTCTAAAGGAGATAATCTCGAGGTTGTGATGGCTAAGGAATCAACAAGAGTATTATTTGTACTGGGAACAACAGTAATGTTGAAGGCCTCAAGCTTTTATATTATTCTATGTACCTCTTGCTGGTAATTTCTCAAGTGAGGTGAATTTCAATGGATAGTATTCTTTACTTGCCTAACAATAATTTCAGAGTCTCAAAAAACTTTCAGTTCTTTAATGTTTAAGTCTATGGATTTATTTAGTCCCTGAACTAGAGCTTCATATTCAAAAGTGTTATTGGTTCATTCAAATTCTAGTCTGCAGGATAGGAAGTTCCACTTCCCCTTTGGGTCAATGAGAATACGTCCTGCTCCCAACACTTCTTGTGATTTAGACCCATCAAAATACAACATCTAAACTTGTGAGAAAAATTTAGTAACTTCTTCATGCCTAGTTATTTTCTAACCTTCATCTTCCTTGTCTGTTGCTCTTGACAGAGGATCCTAACAAAATATGCTTTCTTTTGTGGTTGCCAATAGATTTACTTGAAAGGTCATTTCGGAATTTTGAGTGAGAGGTACATCAGACGAGAGAGGGGAGAAACTGTCGAAATCAAAGTCGCATGAGTAGTTTCCTAACACAGGGAAATTTGTCGATAAGGGTTTGTTGAGAGCTTCTAAATCGATAACAGTGTGTTTGAGATATCTTTCCCTATCAATCCTAATCATGTTTGTATGTACTCTTAATGGCAACTAGAGGTGAGACCAAACCGTACTAAAATATCCATTTAATTTCTCGAAACAATCTCGGCTAAGTAACAGTCCATAGGCCTCTAGGATATCTACTACGATTATGTCAATTAATCGAACAAATTTTGGATGTGTAGCCATTCTTATCATGACATATTTAAGTTCCCCAATAACCTTCACCTGAGTACTATCTAGTTGTATAACATGTTTATCACTTTTGAGTAGGGTTGCGTTCAATTTCTTGCATATTGACAATGGCATGACGTTGGAGGATGCCCCTGAATCGACTAGAAATTATGCAGGTTTTTGTTAAAGAATTCAAACGTTAAAAGGAAAGGAGGAACAAAAGGATTTCCTCTTTTGTGTAAAGCGCAAGCATTCACACTCAGTGTATTCTTTAAATTTGTGGGGGATGGGACCTCACCTAGGTCAGTGCTTGTCATAGGGGCTTCTATTGATTTTAAGGCATGTAAAAAAAAATCCTTTTGTTGGGGAATCCTACACATGTCCATGAAAGGCACATTAGCCTTCATATTCTTCAATTCCTCTACTACATTATATACTATCTTAGGAGCTTCCTGTGTGTGTATGTTAGTGGGATTATTTTGAGAAGAAAATAGGGGTTTTGGACAATTGGCCACTTGATTCCCTCTATATAAATCAGTAGTGGTGGGATTAGTTTGGACCGGTTAACTTCTACCTCACATCTTCACAAATAAGACTTCATCGGGAGGTTCATGTGCTTCAACGACGTCGTTGAAAGGCATCAGGTGGTTGGAATCCCATAACAACATGGTTGTCTCTTCCGATGGCTCATGAATTTTCTGATCAATGGAGTTTATTGTCGAGCCACTAGGTTGTTTGGTTAGGGAGAATTCATCTAGGAATTGATTAGCCATTAAATTCATAGCGTGCACCCATTGATGGCAGTCCCTTTCTAAATGATTATCTTGATGGTAAGTGCAGAAAGAGTCAGATGCTACAGTTTCTAAGTCAATTTTTAGGTTAGTTGGGGGAGGTTCAGTAGCTTTGAAAGGTGGATTTATTTTAAAGAAGGGTTTATAAGGTCTCTTATTTTGGTTTCCCTCCCCAAAACTCCTTTTCATATCTACGATCTCGTTGGAGATTTTTTTTATCATCCGCTGCAGGTTTTCTAGATCTCCTCCCTCTTTATCAGGACCTAGTTTTGTTTGTTTTATGGGGGTCTTGTTAACAAAAGTTATCTCTTAGGTAGAGGTTGGGTTTATTTCTTTGTCAGTGAGATCTGACCTTCTTTGCATCCTTTCATTTGAAATTCAATCGTTTTGGCTTCCTCGAAATTTTCGGCTAGGGTATGTTTGGAAACCCTTTTTACGAGCATGCAGATCGAAGTAGGGAGAGCGTTAGCATATACCTCAATCTGTAACTCTTGGGTAGGTTTAACTTCGGGTTGAAATTTTTTCAGGATAGTGGTAAGCCGTTGGTTGAAATATTTAACCTTCTCTTTTGGACTCATGGTGGCGGCGAAAAGTTCAACCATTAAAGCTCCTATGGTGGTTTCTTCTGCAAATTTTTCTAAGAAATCTTTTTGAAACTTCATCCAACTAGTTATGGATCTGACTGGCAAGTTAAAATACCAAGTCGAGGTTGAATTCTCAAAGGTATAGGGAAAGAGACTGCACACTACATCCTCATGATGTACGTTCATCAATATTATATCTAATATGAACTTCTTGGTATGGTCTTCAAGAAATCCAAAGGTTTCGGGGTCAAATTTGGGGAGTAATTTTTCTGGATGTCGAGGTAAGTTATGCAACCATCCTGGGATTGCCAGAGCATCTCTGGCCAACCATGGTTGATTATCTTGAGGCCGATTTCCCATTTCTTCATTGTTGTTGTTATTATCTTCCTTGTCTTCCGACTCAAAAGTTGAGCGATCTGAGTTAGACCCTTCCTTATCATATTCAAAATCGTCAAATTCAGTGTAGTTACCAGTTGGTGTTTTGGGGATTAGATTAAGGGGTTGTTCGATCTTAGTAAGGGGAAAATATATCAGGTATTCTATCGTTGACCAAAAACCTGGTCAGGGGTGTCAACAACTAGTCTTCTTACTTTTTTTTTGTGAGGGAGTAAAGGAGCTAAAGGTAACGCTCCAATTTGTGATTCTTCTGAATTGGTTCAACTCCTCGTGGGGGAGAGCATAAGGTATTTCATGGAATAGGTGTTCTACTTCCTCTTGTTGAGGTGAGTTACTCATTTCGGGAGTATTGTTTATATGTGGGTTGTCTTGAGAGTGACTAGCCATGCATGTGGGTTGTTTTGAATCTACAGGCTATGCGGGATATATTATTAAAAATATTATTAGCGATTCATTCATTTAGGCTCTTCTTCTAGTGCCAATTCTATTGAGGGGTCAGAAATCCTTTAACTCAACAATAGGAACCAAACCCTCTTAAGAGGCCCAATTATACTTGTAAGTGTTCTATGAGTGGAATGGTTCTCCAGATCTTTGATCTGGTCGATTTATCGATGAGATTTAGTGGTAACTGACAGGTGTATCTTTCTATGAAAATGTTTTCCTTCAGGTTAAGTGATTCTCTTTTTGTATTTTTGTACTCTTGAATAATCTAGAGAAAATAAAGAAGATGGCATAAGCCAATTGATAAAGGAAATTACTAAAGACCAAAGAATGTTAAGCTTAGGATAACCCTTATGCCTCAGCATGCAGACAACGATAATCAGACCTATTTCAAGCTTATAAATAATACTTTTACTTGTGGAAATTTATGATTCACTGAGATAACAATTGTAGAAAGTAAAACAGATATGTAACAAAAATGAATGTAAGAAAATTAGTTATCTTAACTCTACTATCAATCACATATCAACACATCGATTTTGTTTCATCATCTAGAACAAAAGAACTGTTATAATATTGAAAGATAACTTAACAATAGATACAACAACTCTTATTCAATACAGCATCACTATAAAACTCGAAGACAAAAAAAATCCCTCCTCGATCCAATCAAGTTGACGCTTTAGATGAAAAAATTGTCTTTGGTTCTAAATAGAACTTCTTAATTAAAGTTGCACATAAATAATTCTTTTACAATTCTCAAAAGAGGGTCTTTCATAAAACCATCGACCGTTTGCACAAGGTCGATCTCCCTATTTATAAAGGACCACTAACCTAAAAATAACTACTAAATTTGTGTTAAGTAAAATAAAATTGACATGTGGCAAACTCTTTCATTTGTGAATTGTGCATAAGTTTCTCTGAACTCAATCCTCGGGAATACTACTACCTGTGTCGAATCCTGATAATACTTCAATAGATGGCACAGATGATCCAGCTTTTTCTTTGCGGATGTTAATTCCTTTTCATCTCTTTTTTCTCTGTCCAGTGTTGCATCATCTATAGCCATTCCTGCCCCGATCAACTTAGTTGTCTTAGCCTTCTCTGTGTTGAGAAGTGTTTCTTATGTGGTGATGAGGAGTGTTCTATCAAGTGTGAGCCTCCTTTTCTTGGTGGTCATTCTCATCACAACTTTCCTCTTTTTGTCATAAGCGATCGCTTTTATATCGACGACCTCGTCCACTAGCTTAGGAATCTGTTGATCCCCCCAGGTCAGAGTATTTCTTAGGCTTCTTGTCGTATATATTTGTTCTATGACCAGATCTTGTAGTACTTTAGTAGGGAGGAATTTTGTATGTCTTGGTGACTCGGCCTCCTACTGGGGTTCGTCGGCTGATGGAGTCTCGGCTTTAGATGGGGATGGGGAAAAGGAACATCATTTACTAGAGGATCGACTATTTATATGTCGATTTTTTATCGTTGTGTTTCTTCTTCCAGTTCACCAGAGCCCAACTCCTCCTTGGAACTGTCCATCTTAGGTTGAATTCCCGATTGGTCGAGAAATTCAGTGTCTAGCATGCTTCAGGCCTGGTCGTTGACTTCTTGGGGAATTGAGGTCAAAGCTTCAGAAGTTAGAGTAAATGTTTCTCCTAGTTCTCCCTCCTTTGTGATTGGTACTGGGGTTATGAGCGAAACCCATGAGCTTTCCTCATCGTCGTATATGGTAATTAGGTCTATGAGGGAGTTAGGCACATTTTTCCCACTTGATGTTCTTATTTTTCTCAGTTGCACTGTAACAACAATTGACGACTTTGCCTATTCTAACATAATGCATGGGTTTTTTGGATGAGCGGTCTGCTCTAATGGAGTTTTCTCTGGTCCATTTGGCTCTTCTCTAAGATTGATTGTGTCGACCTGGATGACTATTAAGGTTTCTATCAAAAGATCAAGCAGGGGGTCATTTTCGAACCTTTGCACAAGTCTTTGGGCTTCCTATAGCAACAACATCCCTCTCCTTTGTGGCTTTGTGGATTTTACTAATATGTTTTCTTCCCTAACCATGAGGGCTTATTGAGTTGTATGTTCTATCGTTTCAACCTGCTCATCCATTGTTATGGCTTTAAATCCCATCATATTGGGGTTAGATTTTCTCTGTAGCACCTCCTCTCAGTCCTAAGCACCTTCTGTAAAGATCTCATCTTCAAACTTGACATGGGCTTACGGCCAGCAAGAAGACACCTATGATGCATATTGGGGTACTAGGCCCTTTGGGTCATGTTTGTGAAATCTCCTTATGGGAAATATATAATCTGAATGGCTCAAGCCCTCTTGTTTTGCTTGTGAAATATCTTTCACAATGTAAAACCCTACATGAAATCCATATGGTATGATTGCTNGTTCTATGAGTGGAATGGTTCTCCAGATCTTTGATCTGGTCGATTTATCGATGAGATTTAGTGGTAACTGACAGGTGTATCTTTCTATGAAAATGTTTTCCTTCAGGTTAAGTGATTCTCTTTTTGTATTTTTGTACTCTTGAATAATCTAGAGAAAATAAAGAAGATGGCATAAGCCAATTGATAAAGGAAATTACTAAAGACCAAAGAATGTTAAGCTTAGGATAACCCTTATGCCTCAGCATGCAGACAACGATAATCAGACCTATTTCAAGCTTATAAATAATACTTTTACTTGTGGAAATTTATGATTCACTGAGATAACAATTGTAGAAAGTAAAACAGATATGTAACAAAAATGAATGTAAGAAAATTAGTTATCTTAACTCTACTATCAATCACATATCAACACATCGATTTTGTTTCATCATCTAGAACAAAAGAACTGTTATAATATTGAAAGATAACTTAACAATAGATACAACAACTCTTATTCAATACAGCATCACTATAAAACTCGAAGACAAAAAAAATCCCTCCTCGATCCAATCAAGTTGACGCTTTAGATGAAAAAATTGTCTTTGGTTCTAAATAGAACTTCTTAATTAAAGTTGCACATAAATAATTCTTTTACAATTCTCAAAAGAGGGTCTTTCATAAAACCATCGACCGTTTGCACAAGGTCGATCTCCCTATTTATAAAGGACCACTAACCTAAAAATAACTACTAAATTTGCGTTAAGTAAAATAAAATTGACATGTGGCAAACTCTTTCATTTGTGAATTGTGCATAAGTTTCTCTGAACTCAATCCTTGGGAATACTACTACCTGTGTCGAATCCTGATAATACTTAAATAGATGGCACAGATGATCCATCTTTTTCTTTGCAGATGTTAATTCATTTTCATCTCTTTTGTCTCTGTCCAGTGTTGCATCATCTATAGCCATTCCTGCCCCGATCAACTTAGTTGTCTTAGCCTTCTCTGTGTTGAGAAGTGTTTCTTATGTGGTGATGAGGAGTGTGCTATCAAGTGTGAGCCTCCTTTTCTTGGTGGTCATTCTCATCACAACTTTCATCTTTTTGTCATAAGCGATCGCTTTTATATCGACGACCTCGTCCACTAGCTTAGGAATCTGTTGATCCCCCCAAGTCAGAGTATTTCCTAGGCTTCTTGTCGTATATATTTGTTCTATGACCAGATATTGTAGTACTTTAGTAGGGAGGAATTTTGTATGTCTTGGTGACTCAGCCTCCTACTGGGGTTCGTCGGCTGATGGAGTCTCGGCTTTACATGGGGATGGGGAAAAGGAACATCATTTACTAGAGGATCGACTATTTATATGTCGATTTTTTATCATTGTGTTTCTTCTTCCAGTTCACCAGAGCCCAACTCCTCCTTGGAACTGTCCATATTAGGTTGAATTCCCGATTGGTCGAGAAATTCAGTGTCTAGCATGCTTCCGGCCTGGTCGTTGACTTCTTGTGGAATTGAGGTCAAAGCTTCAGAAGTTAGAGTAAATGTTTCTCCTAGTTCTCCCTCCTTTGTGATTGGTACTGGGGTTATGAGCGAAACCCATGAGCTTTCCTCATCGTCGTATATGGTAATTAGGTCTATGAGGGAGTTAGGCACATTTTTCCCACTTGATGTTCTTATTTTTCTCAGTTGCACTGTAACAACAATTGACGACTTTGCCTATTCTAACATAATGCATGGGTTTTTTGGATGAGCGGTCTGCTCTAATGGAGTTTTCTCTGGTCCATTTGGCTCTTCTCTAAGATTGATTGTGTCGACCTGGATGACTATTAAGGTTTCTATCAAAAGATCAAGCAGGGGGTCATTTTCGAACCTTTGCACAAGTCTTTGGGCTTCCTATAGCAACAACATCCCTCTCCTTTGTGGCTTTGTGGATTTTACTAATATGTTTTCTTCCCTAACCATGAGGGCTTATTGAGTTGTATGTTCTATCGTTTCAACCTGCTCATCCATTGTTATGGCTTTAAATCCCATCATATTGGGGTTAGATTTTCTCTGTAGCACCTCCTCTCAGTCCTAAGCACCTTCTGTAAAGATCTCATCTTCAAACTTGACATGGGCTTACGGCCAGCAAGAAGACACCTATGATGCATATTGGGGTACTAGGCCCTTTGGGTCATGTTTGTGAAATCTCCTTATGGGAAATATATAATCTGAATGGCTCAAGCCCTCTTGTTTTGCTTGTGAAATATCTTTCACAATGTAAAACCCTACATGAAATCCATATGGTATGATTGCTCTCTTTTTGTATTTTACAAAGGTGGCATTATAGCCTTGCAGAATGGTTTGATAGCAGATTTCTCCAACAACAAGTCAGTCCAGGACATGAGTGGGGAGTAAATGTGGAGCGTTATGTTGAAAATACTAGAACAACTAAAGGGGGGGGTGAATCAGTTGTTTATAAGCTTAAACAATTTTATGCTTTTTAAATACTTATTAAGATTTCTTCATGTGTCATCAACCAATCATACAACATATGGACAGTAAGAGTA
>JZKD02S0505075.1:203318-237233 GCA_000966675.3 Picea glauca | reverse complement strand
AGCCAAATTAAACATAAATGAAGTGACACGTGTCAGTGTATGATTGGACCACGAACAACCAACCAATGTGCGCCACGTCACCCCTTCTTCCATGTCATCATCATGGTACAGCCCTCCATGTGGCCGTACGGACTGTACGGACAGGTACAATCAACACCAATTTTGACCTGTTTGACTTGACGGTAAAATCGCGATATCTCCTCCATACGGACTCTATTTGCGAAAATAAATATACCGCTGGAATCAGGAAAACGAGATGGACACAATGGTACTGGTTTCGTCTCAATCCGAGCACTTTGAAAATTGAGCAAATTTTGATCCCCTGATCACCAGCTGAAAGGGAAGGAACTTAGTTTCTTGGTTTTGAACTGTGCCGACACAGAAGTTTGTAATGTTTTCTCTTCTACTGATCATTTATTAATATAAATACTCCTTTCCCCTCCTATTAGTATCGTGCAAATATATGATTATTATCCATGGGCATGTTTGTTATGTTTATTAATGGATTATGCTATCTAATGTGCTAATCTGTTATATTATTAGTATATGCTTGCTCTGCTTATTTGCTGAGAAATTGTTGTAGGTATTAAGATTTGGGTCGAAGTGGTCAATGACGGACATATTCAAACATTTGGACGAGGTAGGCCTCTTTCTTATCTCGCTTTCACATTATTTAATATAGAATATGTTGGAATTGAGTAGATTTCTATAGTCATACCTGTCTGTTGTGGTTTACCCTGACCATAGAGAGTTTTTCCCTCGTAACATAATTGGTGACCAGAATGGGGATAGATCTTCTTTCTAAGGGTTGGAGTACTTTTTCTCCTTGCATTTCTCTCTTTCCTTTTTGGTTCTTGGAGTATCATTGCTCGACAGATTCTGTTCACTCTGGGTCTGAGTTTTCATCCTTTTCTCCCTTTCCTGGCCTTTTCTCAAATCATATATGCACCTTTTTGCCTGACAGTCGCGTACATACACTTTTTGTCTCACTCCAAGCTACATATATATGCTATGTTTTCTTGAACAGTCCCATATACCACTTTTCCTTGCATGTTTTCTTGGTTTTGTGATTGCTGGGTGGGATTTGATGATTGCTTAGCCTTCTTAGGTCTCTGTAGTGCCTGTTGAGCGTCTCTGGGTTGACAAGAAACCTGTTTGGAGTTGAATTTTTGGGTGTAATCTTTCTCATCTTTTCATTTTTGATTTGTCCTTGTACTCTAGGTTGTTTTCTTTGCTGCTTGGTATTCTACTTGAGTTACCACTTTTATACACAGTAGAATTTATATATCAGGTTGCTTATCAGTCTGTGCATTTTTTTTAGTATATTAAAAATACAAAAAACATAGGCATTTTGCATTGCTCGGAATTTTTGTCTTTTGAATCTTTATCATTAGCTTAGTACATTTAGTGAAAGATTGCATTTTACTTCTGAATTGCAGAGTTGAAATTGAAAATTGCATTGTTTTTTATACACATATCATTCATTGAAAAGTTAAAGATAGACTTTGCATTATATTCATATTTACTTTTCTTGCAGAGTCATAACATCATGAGTTTCACTTCCATACCCTTTTAAGTAATCACGACCAATAAAATTTACGCTTTAAATTAAAATTGATTCGTCATGATTTTATTTTCTAGGGTGCATAAACTAGTCTAGGATTTAATGCCTTGGAATAGGATTTTGTGAGTAACTTCTCCAAGGAAATTAAATCAGCATATGTGTCTGAGAAAGGGAGTTGAGAATTTCATTGTATAATTGGTAAGATTAGGAGGCTTCACTGACAGCAGAGTTAATCATGAGGTCGCACAAAGTTGGTTGAAGGGATATCCCCCAGATACTTGCCTAACGTCAGAGATATTTCTATGGATTTATCTGTATCTAGGGATCTTTCTAGTGCCCATACCTCCATGAGAGGTGGTGCTTTTAAGTTTTCGAGCTTTGCTACCCTGCCCATACGGTGATCCAGACTTACGACTACTCACCTGTGCATCAGTTATACCGTGGTTTATTAGTTGCTTGAGTTAGGTATCTCATAGGTTACTTGTAGGGGTTATTCAACTTATACCCTGGGTCAGATAGGGGTCAGACAACACACAAACTTTATGGAGGATTACCTCTCTGGGGGGGTCTGACCGACTCGTTGTTAAGCCCACGAGGGCCCCTATAATTGATTATGTTACCTCCAAACTTTAGTGGGGAGTCTCAAGTCCCTCTTGGAAGAGACATACCTTCTTTAGTGAGGGAGGCCACTCAACCACTTTAGCCTGTTTGCATGCATATTGGCCGTTTGAAATTTGGTATGCTCTTTGATTTCTAGTTGGCCTTAAGAGTCTGTATTGAGTTTCATCATCATGGATAGTGGAGTTTATTTTTCTCTTTCATTTACTTCTACCTACCCCATGACGCCTACTCATTTCATGGGAATGGATCCTTCCATTTTTCATAATGGTATGCAAAACTATAGAATTCAGTTTGTGCCTTGGGTCTCTAGTCATTTTTCTGTTGATATTCCTTCACCCGTGAAATCCTCTCCCTAGTCCGTGTATACAAACCCTAGCATTGGATATGGGGGCACCATGACTCTAATGCCTACTTCTTCATTTGATATGATTCGTGTCCCTATGGGAGGTTGGAACCTTCCCTCTTATGGATCCAATACTAGCTATGCTTTTTCAGGAGCCATTGCTCAGATGGATGCCTATTCCACTTATTACACCCCATCCATGTATCCTTTGTTTTCCATGTTGTTTCCTTCGAATACTTTTCCCATGATAGGTCCACATGTACTCCCAGGTGTTCCGTATGGGGATAATCAATTTTATGGTTTGGGCTACCCTCTTTATGAGACCCCTTCACAAGGGGGAAATATATATCCTCACTTGAATGTTTCTTATCATACCTCGGTCTCCTCGTAGACCTCCATGATGATGCCCATACAAGCCTCTTCATACTATTTTGGCGTAGGATACCACCTTTCTGGATAGGGAAAGAAGGTAAACTAGGACCCTTCCTGGATTGCAATGTTTCAAAGCCAATATTTCCCTGGACCTTGGCATCAAATGTCGCAATTCACCGCTAGCCCAGTCACTGTCAGTCATACTGGTGCTCCATCACCAACCTCTGCCAGTCATGTTGGGGATGGGTCAACATTTTCTACAAATCATGTTGACGGCATGCACCCAACTGCTACCAATCACGTTGGGGGCACCATTCTATTCACCATGAATCATAGTCATGTCACATCTCCAACCTCTATTCATCATATAGGAGAAGAATCTATTACCTCTACCATTCATGTCGAGAGCATGTCACCAGCCATTGTGAACAACGTTGGGGGCATCGAGAAGCCTAGACGTCTCAAATGTAAACCTAAATTTCTTTGCAGGACTTGTGAAGGAAGTCACCTTACTAATTTATGTCCAGCTACTATTGAGATACCAAAAGCATGGAGCTCTCCCAAGAGCCCTTCAGATTCTGAGACATATGTGGTTTCTCCACTCCCTATTCCTCCTTCGATTGACACGGTGCTACCTTCTCCTTACCTCACCTCTGTTGTCAAGGGTGATGTGTCTCCTACCTGTAAATTCTAACCTTGTACAATATCTACTGCAAACTGATATTCAGTAAAGAACATAAAAGATACAATGGAAAATACAAACATTACACAGAGATTTTTCACCTGGCAACCCAAACCGGGAAAACCAACATATATTATATTCATACATTGTTTTACATTGTTTACAATACAATATACATATAGGAGCCAGTGGCATCCAAAACCCTAACCCAATGACCTGGATTAGTCCAAAACCCTARTTCCTTAACCGGAAATAGAAAACCATCGGCAAAAAACCATGTGCCGAAAAACCACCTAATATCATGTGGTCCCGGAAATATGTCGGCCCGAAAAAAAAAAAAATCGGGGGCGCTGCCCCTGAACCCCTGCGCGCTCGACGCAGGCATTCAAACACCACTACTTGTGCAAAGAATATAACACATACCCAACACTACCCCTATCATCATGCATCCTCTTCAACCTAGATCTGAATAAGTGATCATACCAGTGAAATCTCTAGTCAATTCCACACTCCTTATGGAGAATGATGCATCTTTCAATCATGTCATCAACATTCCGGATCCTACCCCTTCTGAATGAGAGATATGTATTCTCCCCCCGAGTGCTCTCCCTCCAAGTCCTTAAGAGGTTCCCTTCGATTGGGATGGCCTTTTGGGGTATCCCATACCCCCACCTATGTATTTTCTAGTAATAGACATTATTTAAACCATCACGGAGAATGTATACTTCATTATCACTTTCTCCTCCTCGACTTGGAGAGCTTTGGGTTTTCCCAAGATTTTTTTAGCTATTCGTAAGATACTGACTTTCCACAGAAGACTGGGACGAGAGCCCTGGCCTCCCCCTTTACATGTTGATTAGAAAAACATCCATGAGTCTTGGTTAAGCTCTTTTCCGACTTGTCTAAAAACCGAAAATATTGTCGAGTGATTTGTCCATTTCACACTCGTTAAAATGGACTTGAAAGGTCGTGAGTTTAATTTAAGCTCTTTTCTGAATCATTTTCAAAAAGTGAAAAGATTACCGAGTGAACTTTTCTCTTTCACACTCGTAAATTGGACTAGAAAGGATGTCTATTTGGCACAAGTTTACCCTTTTTCACACCAAGTAGACTAAAAGACATAAAAAGGACATTTTTTGGCATCAAGTTGTGATTGCATCTCATGCCCTTGCTTGCAGTATTGATCCTTTAGCCGGTTCTCTCTTTGCGTTATAAACCGTTTCCTAAACAGTTTTTTCATCCTCAACCAATCATAGCCTTGTTTATATCCTTCAAAATTCGACAGCCTATACCCTAGAGGGAACATCACCTCGAGTGGCCATCTCCCGTAGGCATTTACTTGCATTAAGCATAGGTATGTTCCACTGCTGGAACTAGTTTTTCTTACTTATGACACTCGTTTCTTTCTCTGTATCATAGCATTCATTTGTTATGAAAAACAAAAAAAGATGGGTGAGAAGGGAGTACTATACTATATTTGGCAGCAGTCGTGTCGCCTTTGAACATAGCACAAAGTTAATAGTTCTTGTGTCATCATAATTTTGGGTTTAGCATGGCCTTAGAAAGCTGATCTCATTACAGAGTCTTCTCTACCGAATGGTTTTTCTTCCAGTCACTATGGAGAATGTTATTGATGCCTCCTGCATATTATGGTTACATCATTGAGTCTATGCTGTCAAAGTCTACCATATGTCTCATGCTCTTGTTCAAAGGAAGTCTATAAACCTGTGTCAGCCACTCCTCAGAATTATTGACTTTGCATGTCGGCCATACCCTCAGTTTGTCTCAGAGTCACATGATACTGTAAACTTATCATGCACCTTGACCCTACTTTCATCATTGGTAGGTCACCTTGAACCCAACAGTCGACATTTCATCATCAGTCATTGACTAGGTGGTTTCCCTTGTGTTCGACGACAAGACATCTATTCACACTATGGGATTTGTGCAGTGTCTTGGATGTGATTAGCCTTATTAGTGGTTTCCTCGCCTTTGTCAACAATTTTCATCATTGGCTGCTATTCAGAGGGTCATTTTCGTGTATCGCTTGCATTTGGCACATGTGAAAGACACACGGGATCGTTGGTTCGTGAACATGTTCTTTGTCTGATTTCCACTAAATTATGAAGCTCCTTCCTTGTTCCTTGTGCTGACTGATGAGAGATGCCTTAATGCTCTCCTTTCAACGGGTCTCTTTCCATCGAATTCAAATCATTTATTCTGGATATGGGGCCTAGATTTTTATGAGTACCTTGAGGCTTGTAGTCATTAGTGGCAGGCTCTCTCACCATTGATAGATGGGAATACATCAATGTCTTCTGATCAATGGATTCCTCAGGTGTTCGACACTGAATCCTTTATTCACACTTGTAGAAATGTGATCGGTGCCTTGACACCTACTTTCACTATTGGTAGGTTGTCTCACGTTTGTTAACGATATACCTCAATGATTGGTAATCAAACAATGTCTCATTCTGTTCGACCTCAACTCCTTTATTCACATGATATAGACTTTCACCCTTGGCGGATAGTGTAGAAGACTTGAAGACATCACTATGTGGTCGCAACTTTCCTGAGCTATTGCTTCCTTTTCATTGGACCAATACCTATTTGACTTTAGTGATCATGGGAGATTAGATTGTACTCCATTGTATATAGATATCTTTAGATTGGTTTTGAGACTGGTTCTACTGGGCCTTGTTCGTGACTATGACAACTTTTGACATGTAACCACATTTGTATTTTCCTATTCATGGCCACAAATACTTGTTTGGTATATTTTCCACATGGATCTACAGTGTATTCTATTGGAAGCCATGTATGTAAAGTCAATGCAGAATGTAATGAGAAACTAGTCTTTCCAGCTGGGTCCCCATCACTCCATTTCTGGGTTGTTTATAATGTATTTCGGCCATCGCAGATACTCCTATGATATCACACATTAGGGGGAATCTGTTATAGCAAGATTTGCCTCACCATATGCAATCTTGCACAGAGGGCCTTTTTCCATTTCCCTATGCAGACTTGTCATCCCTTTTTGATGAATCCAGAGCTAAAAATACATATTTTTCCACATATACACACTGTATCTACTATACAACATGTGTATACACAAACTACTCCACTACAACCCGCGTACATCGGGATTTATGCCATAAAATACAAAAATGGAGTCGAGTTTCTATGTCACGACAAGAGATCTCTGATCCTTAGCCTTCCATATACTGGAAATGTTCCGACTCAGCCCTTCAATTCCATTTTGAAGGCTATAAATGGGCCAATTCCGAGCTATGGAAAAGAGGAGAAAGCATTCAACTTTGAGAGAAAAGTTACTCTGGATAAATTAATACTTCATATTGAGTCTACATCCGTTTGTCCCTCAAGTCTGAACACAGTGTTCAGCCCCCAAGCTCTTCCCTTATTGTTGAGAGAACGTCATTGTCTCCCTTCTATGAGCTTGCCTTTGGTGGAGGATTGAAGTGGTGGAGGCCCAACTAGAAGGAACTTAGTTTCTTGGTTTCAAACCATGCCGACATGGAAGTCTATAATGTTTTCGCTTCTGCTGATCATTTATTAATAGAAATACTCCTTTCCTGTCCTATTGGTATCATGCAAATATATGATTATTATCCATGGGCATGTTTGTTATGTTTATTAATGGATTATGCTATCTAATGTGCTAACCTGTTATATTAATACTATATGCTTGCTCTGCTTGTTTGTTGAGAACATGTTGTAGGTATTAATCTTTGGATCGAAGTGCTCAATGACAGACATATTCAAAGATTTGGACGAGGTAGGCATCTTTCTTATCTCGCTTGCACATTAGTTTATATAGAATATGTTGGAATTGAGTAGATTTCTGCAGTCATACCTGTCTATTGTGGTTTACCCTGGCCATAGAGAGTTTTTCCCTCGTAACAAAGCTATGCTCAAGAGATGATTTTCATAAGATACATTTGCTTCTTATTTATACTCTCCAGGTAGCTTCCTTAGAAGTATTTTCTAGGCCACTTTTTCCACATAGTCACCTATGTCCAATCTTTCCCAATTTGTCACTTGTCCATGTATCCAATAGCCACTTGACCACTTAACCCATTTTCCTCATTTTAGGGTTAACCTTCTTATAACCACTTTCCATAATTAGAAATTTATCCATTTACTTTATTATTTAAATAATCCTCATTGATTTTGTCACTTCACTTTATTTTTCAAATAATCCTCTTTGATTTTGTCACTTCACTTTAATATTTAAATAATCCTCTTTGACTTTGTCACTTTATTATTGAAATAATCCTCCTTGACTTTGTCACTTCACTTTATTATTTAAATAATCCTCTTCGATTTTGTCACTTCACTTTATTATTTAAATAATCCTCTTTGATTTTGTTGACTTTGTCACTTCACTTTATTATGTAAATAATCCTCTTTGATTTTGTCACTTCAATTTATTATTTAAATAATCTCTTCTTTCCAAGCACTTTGACTTCTTTGACCTTTTGGGGCTTCAAGCCAACATATGAGGGTCCTCCATCTTCATAAGGACATAACTCTCAAACCCTGAGGAGTTATGTGACGGTCCACATACCACCGGAAATGGCTTGAAAAACACTATCCATATAGGATAGTTTCACTGAAAAATTCACTGATCTTCATCTCATTATTCCACAATTAAGCATGGGTTCTCTAATCATACTACTAGGATAACTCAACCGCAAAACATCTTCTCGTGAGGGCTTTCACCATAAGGGGACCACTTTGCAGTTCACTGAAAAGAATCTTCTCATGAGGGATTTCACCATAAGTGGACCCCTTTGGATTTCATCCATTTGTATTGGAGTTCACCACAAAGCGTCTTCCCGTGAGGGCTTTCAGCATAAGGGGACCACTTTGGAGTTCATCCGTTTGTACAACCATGAAAAGAAAATAATGAAAAGACATGACTCTTCTTTTTCATTTACTTGATTCTTTAGTAATTCCTCTACCCTTTTGGCTTCTTCAATTTGGGTCTTCAGATTAACTTCAAGACTTTTTCTAATCTCATCATCTAGCTTCTTATTCTCTTCTATTTCATTCTTTAGTCTTTTGATCTCTTCTTCTTTTTCTTCTAATTGAGTCTTTTTACTTTCTTCTTGTTCCTTGAGCATTTCCTTTAACTTCGATATATGCCTTTGATTCTTTTTAAGAAACCTGTTAGTGTTATCAGAAATATAGCTATATTCTATGTAAAAATGGTCATAGTTGTATTCAAATAGACCCCATTCAACTTTCCTTTTAATCTCTGATAGTTATTCTTTTGCTTCTTCCATGGGATAACTATCATTTAATTCTATGAATACTATCTCTATATTTTCTTCTTCACTTGTAGAAAAATATTCAACATCATCACATTTTGAAATATTGCAATCAGAGGTTTTTGGAGATTCTTTACTTTCATTGATCTTGATGGAGTTGTATTTAGTGTCTTCCTTCTTTCTTTGGTATGTCTCCTCTAGCTTTAGCCATAGATCCTTGGCGGAAGTGCATTGTCCCATGCTCTCTTTGATAGAACTTGAGAGTCCGCTAAGAATGGTCTTGAGAGCCAATGCATCATTCTTTTCTTCCCTTTGAGCTACAAACTTTGAATTGTTCTTCAAAGGATTTGATCCACCAATAGCTGCTTTCCAAGCACCTGCTCCTATTTCCTGCAAATGCACTTTCATTTCTATTCTCCATGTAGAATAATTTTCCTCATCAAGGATTGGAACTTCATCATCAATTTGTGTGTCCATGGATCTCCTCCAAGCTTGTTAAGGCTTATAGTGAAGGCCCTCTCTGATACCAATTGTTGGACACACTAACCACACTGAGACGGGGGGCGTGAATCAATGTAGAGATATTTTTAAAACTTCCCTTCACAAAACTTATTAGCTAGCAATCACCAATTAATCAACACTCATTACTATCATTTATAATCAGTTGTATGTGAACATATATTAGCAACATATAATGACAACATATATCATCAATAATTCATCACTAAAAGAAACACAAAGAACACAAGACGCATGTACAATTTTCTTTTTATTACAGACTACAATCCTTGGGTTATCATTAACAATTGAATAGAGTTACAACTCCACAAGAGCACAAAATCTACAATGAAAGACTCAACTTACACAACTCAACACCAGCTGAGAAGAGGAATCAATCCTCAACAGATACCGATCTGTCAACATGTACACGTCATGTTAGTAGTGCAACATGCGTATGTACTACATCCTCCGTATGCCTTAGGGTTTTCTCTCTATGAAAAAATTAGATCCTTTGCAGCCTTTAGTCATATCTACTTATGTCTCTCATTGTCCCATATGAACCATAACCAATAACAACACATATATTCTCTCCCACTTCTTACTCATGCTCCTCAACCATACAATACGAATGCTACTTAATCATGTATAAGGAACCAGTATACTATGGAAATCATATCAGTACTGAATCATAAGAGTGTTTCTCAATCTATCAATTAAGCAACATCACCATATCACAATAGCCATATCAAGAATGCCTTAAGAATTCACCATACAATAAGAAAGAATATCCATCAAGACAACTATGTAACCATATCAGAGTTTCTATGGAATATCAGAGCCCATGGACTGCAAATCTGGAACTTGCTTTAGACTTCAAGAACCTAGCATCAGCTCACACTCAAGTTTCCATGACTTCATCCAACTGTATGTGGTCTACCTTCCTTCATCCCCTTTCTATTCTCTTCAAGCTATGCTCAAGAGATGATTTTCACAAGAGACCTTTGCTTCTTATTTATACTCTCTAGGTAGCTTCCTTAGAAGCATCTTCTAGGCCACTTTGTCCTCATAGTTACCTATGTCCAACTTTTCCAAATTTTCCACTTTTCCATGTATCCAATAGCCACTTGACCACTTAACCCATTTTCCTCATTTTAGGGTTAACCTTCTTATAACCACTTTCCATAATTAGAAAGTTCTCCATTTACTTTATTATTTAAATAATCCTCCTTGACTTTGTCACTTCACTTTATTATTTAAATAATTCTGTTTGATTTTGTCACTTCACTTTAATATTTAAATAATCCTCTTTGACTTTGTCAATTTATTATTAAATAATCCTCATTGACTTTGTCACTTCACTTTATTATTTAAATAATCCTATTTGATTTTGTCACTTCACTTTATTATTTAAATAATCCTCATTGACTTTGTCAGTTTATTATTTAAATAATCCTCCTTGACTTTGTCACTTCACTTTATTATTTAAATAATCCTCTTTGATTTAGTCACTTCAGTTTATTATTTAAATAATCTCTTCTTTGCAAGCACTTTGACTTCTTTGACCTTTTGGGGCTTCAAGCCAACATATGAGGGTCCTCCATCTTTGTAAGGCCATAACTCTCAAACCATGAGGAGTTATGTGACGTTCCAGATACCACCATAAATGGATTGACAAGCACTATCCATCTAGGATAGTTTCACTAACAAATTCACTGATATTCATCTCATTATTGCATAATTAAGCATGGGTTCTCTAACCATACTACTAGGATAACTCAACTGCAAAGCGTCTTCCTGTGAGGGATTTCACCATAAGGGGACCACTTTGGAGTTCACCACAAAGCGCCTTCCTGTGAGGGCTTTCACCATAAGGGGACCACTTTGGAGTTCATCCATTTGTATTGGAGTTCATCGCAAAGTGTCTTCCCATGAGGACTTTCACCATAAGGGGACCACTTTGGAGTTCATCCATTTGTACAACCATGACAAGAAAATAATGAGTCATCTTTAAACCAATCCAACTACAACTCATTGATCCATCTTCATCTATGCATTTCATCATATGACTATGACTCCACTTGACATCAATCCATTTACATCAAGGACAATACATGATCCATCAATCACTACATCAATATACTATGAAAAGACATTGTTCATTTGACATCAATCCTTTGGAATCAATGACAACATGATCCAACACATGTAGACTATAATAAAACATTAAAATATTTGAAAATACCACCCTCCATGCTTACCATCGATGCGTGGTGCACTTTGTTTTGGCCCTTGTGGCATCCTCCCTCGGTGTCTTGATTCTTGGTATATGCTTATCGATACTTGGTAGTTAGTTTCCTTAGCTTGGTAATTGGATATTTGACATATAACATAAGACTGGAGATTGGGCCTCCAGCCCTCAGTTTTTGGAAAATGGAATTTAAACTCTGCATATAAACCACAACAATATTGAGAGCTAAATAGCCTTTAAAAAACCATTTTTAATTTTCCAAAACTTGTAACTTTTGCCCAAATTTTCTTTATTTTTGTCATTGACAACCATGGTGTTGATGTTGGTTGACCAGCTTTGCAAAAACAATTTTTTTTCAGAAATTTCGCTGCAAAAGTGCATGATGTTGTGAAAGTGTGAATACACTTATGAATTGACACAAACATTATAAGGTGCCAACATCAACGAAAGGACCAAATTTGATAATACAAATTTTGTGCTAACATTTGGATCCATGGGGTATGGCATGCTGCTTGAGAGCTTCCAAGAACTTGTAGTTCCAATGCCTTTGTCCATTCCATCTCTGCAGTCTGTATCCTTGTTCATGCCTTGAGACCACTTCTTCTCGTTTATTAAAAACTAAAACATACAATATGGAAAACACATTGCAAAAAAACCTATAACTGCAAATCAAATGCTTGCATGGAACACTTATGTATATACATAAGCCTACTCTAGTCTATCCAACTGAATAAGTTTGCTCAAGTGAAGTCATACTTCCAATGCAACCAGATAAGTATCGAACTAATGAAAATAACTCCTTCCATGCAACTATTCGAAATAATCCTCAAGTGACATAAATTTTGCAGCAAGAAGTTAATAAGCAATTGATACTTACAACTATAATCTGAAATCTTACCAACAACTGGAGCATTAGAGACCTTTGAAAAAAACAACTCCATGCAAAAGCCACAAGATCATGAATCTCATGACAACATATTTTCAACTAGTTAAGAAGACATTAATTTTCAGCTAGTTAAGAAGACAATATTGCTCCTTTATGAAGGTTGATTCATCAATAAAATTGTGGTCCTCATATGCTCCAAAGCTACTCATATGTTGTTTGATGTCTTTTTCAAGTCTAGGTATAGAAATGATAGACATGAGTTCGTTGATCCTTGGAGATTTCTGCTCATCAATGAGTGACAAAGAAAATTTCAACTACTGATGCAACTCCTCCTTATATTCTTCACTATCATATACTAGTTGGCTGATAATAAGCTCTGTATGTGGTTTAGTAAATATTCACTCCTCCTCATCAGAGTATTCATCAAGGATAGGATGATCTTTGTCAACATTTGGGACACAATATCATCAGAGGAATTATTTTTAGAGACATTGTTTACCAGGACAAATGCATCTACTGCATTGCTGTCAATTTCTTTACTATAAGAGAAGTCAACAAAATATGCTTTAAACACTAGAAAACTAGGAAAGGAATGATATGATTTTTCCTTGATTTTTTCAACAAAAACATCTATTTCAGCCTTACAATCTTAAGAAATACCTACTGTATGTTGAAATTTCTTTTCAAACTCCCCACAACAATTCTCAAATAGAGATTCAACTGAAAAATATCTTTTACAGTGCTCATTAAATGTATCATGGAAATCTCTCAAGGAAAATATGTTGGAAGTAGGAAGAGAAAAGTACCATTCTCGTGCATCACCCTTTAAAGAGTACATGAACATTTTCATCAACACATCCTCATGATGTAGATCTAGCTTATCCATGCATTGATAAAATTAATGAGATGTTGTGCAAGATTATCCTCCTTCCTTTATCTCAATATAGGAAGAAAATCTCCCCATTCTGACACAGGAGGCACTAGATTTGGAAAACCATGGATAACTGAAAGGTTGAGAGGTGTAAACCTCTATGGCAAGATAGCCTCCATGGCCTTTGTCATCCTGAATCAGTGAAGTTGTCAACAGGTTCTTCCTTCATGGAGTGGAGTCACCAGGTGAATGATGCAGTTTGTTATGTCACCAATCCTTGTTCACTATAAAGGACTAGTCGTAAGCTTTGTCGCTCCCCCCAAGGAAAATCTTCAACTTCATCCCTAGAAATGGCGCCAAAAATGTTAGCACCAAGAGTTGTCCTTAGGCTGCTTGAAGGACAAGCCCAGTGCCCATTTGAGAATAAATGATTAAAACTGGTTTTATGCTTAGTGGATCAACAAGACTCTACAAGAAAGGAAAGGGAAGCAAATTGACTGTAGATCAGTGAGCTATCATTGGTCCTGGAGTCAATATAAAAAATATCTCTGATCACAAACCATACTCTTGCAACAGAGGCAACTGTGTCCAAATCTCAACAATTTCAAGGTTTTGAAGAAAGAACAAAAGATATGAAGGAAACATATATGAATGTGTCAATATCTTATCAGGCTTAACTAACACACTCACTCTGTAGAAAATTTAATAACTAGAAATCAATCCCATCAGTAAACTAAAGTGATTAAATACAAATTATGCAAGACATGAATTTTACAGCAGATCTTCTACTGCTTATGAATCTACAATACATGGGTTTATCATACATCAGGTACTAAACCATTGTACTTAATCAAGAAGGAAAATAAGTGGACACAAGAAAAAGACAGGTTGATTTTCAGAAACAAGTTGAATCTCAAATCAAGATATATAGCTCCTCATTTCAGAATAACATAGAAAAAAACATTACAACATAATTTCCAGACCCAAGGCTGAGTCCCTCATCTCTCTTGAGTTTTTTTTTTCCTAAACCCCTATTACATTGAAAGTTTTAAAAATATATACAAATTCTCATCAAGCCAATCTTTCAAACTTATACAAAAATAGCAAAAGAGAAATATTCCTGCCACAAAAACTGGAATAGGATGCAAGGTGTCTTGAATTGTTGGAGTTGTTGGAATCGATCCTGTGTATTTAGAAGGTGATTACCACTTACTAATTTTTTGCCTGGAAATATGGGATATGTCTGCCACATAATCACCGAGTTTCCTCAAAATTTTTAACTGCCAAGTGGTTCAACTACTATGTCATCAAAAACTAATATGGTGCTTTGATATGATCCTTTGAATGTTGAAAGAGATTGTCTTGATTTTTCCATTTGTTAACTGATTTTCAAAATGATGAAAAAAATGTGACCCTAATATTCAAATAAAAAATAGATTAAGTTTCTAAATAGATGGAACAACTTCCTTGAAATATGGAAACAACTCTTCGAATTTGAAATGATCCTTTTGGTGTTTGTTCTTTTCATTGATAGATGTCTGACTTTGAAATTCTCTTACTATTTCCATCTACCATACATTATAATTTTTTTTGTAGGGGGGGGATATATTTTTCAATGCATTGAGATATCTTCTATAAATTTTCAATATGAAACCAGGTTCATGAAGAATTGACTTTTTCGGGATTTGTATAGAAACCTGTCCATCCATATATTCTAGCCACAAGGTTGTAGTAAATTGCCTTATCTCTCGATAATTTTAATTAAGAAAAAATTTGAATTTGTTGTAGTAAATTTTTTTTCTTGACATCATACTTCTCCCATTTGAAATTCTTTGTGTGGTGCTGATAAATTCATTCCAACATATATTCAAAACTATGATTGCTCAGCCTTGAAAAAGTCATAAAATCTCAACAATAGACTTCCCATTTCCTTTTGGAATTTTTGGCACTTAGATGCACTATCTTAAGTTCTCTGCTTCATTGAATTTTGGCAATATGAACACCCCCTTCAAACCCATTTTTAAATGTTCCCAATCCTTGACGACCAACAAGTACTTGACTTTTCACAACAACCTCTTTGTCTTCAAGAAACACACCAATGATGGCATGCTTCACTTCTGCAACTAAAGATACAACAATACCTTTGGGAACATTCACTCCATATTTTTCTCATCATACTTGCACCCATTAATGTGTACAAAACTTTGCATTGGATATAAAAACCACCAGGCCAATTTTATTTGACAAAGAGGGAAGTCATGACACTGAGATATTCTTGATAATTTGCAGGTGCTTTGGTATTCGATGAAACTACATGTGCTGGATAAAAAATAAAAATACAAACATGAATAATCTTTATATGATCCCACATGGCATTCAAAACCCTTATACATGGTAATTTCACATCTGCGTGTTTTATTTGAACGATATGGTCACAGTTGGGCACATTTTGGTTTCATGTATGTGGGCATATCCCACATGCAGTGTGTAATAAAACATTAAAATATTTGAAAATATCTCCCTCCATGCTTACCATCGACACATGGTGCACTTTTTTTTGGCCCTTGTGGTCTCCTCCCTTGGTTTCTTGGTGCTTGGTCTATGCTTATCGATACTTGGTAGTTAGTTTCATTAGCTTGGTCATCCACCGCTGATGAGGGTGATCTGTTGACCAGGTAACATGCAATACCAACTACTTCTTCCCATAACTCCTTCCCTAACCTGACACCACTGAGAATGAACCTTTCTTTTTCCATCAGTGTCCTATTCATCCTTTATGCAACTCCATTTTTCTGAGGTGTATACGGAGTAGTCTTCTTCCTTGCTATACCACACTTCTTACAGAATTCTTCAAATTCATTCCCGTAGAACTCTCTTCCATTATCTATCCTTAACACCTTAATTCTTTTCTCTGTTTGATTATCAACAAGATCCTTAAACTCTTTAAACCTATCAAATACTTCATATTTCTTCCTAAGGAAATATATCCAAGTATTGCTCGAGAATTCATCTATAAATGAGACATAGTACACAAATTTTCCCAATGATGGAATCAACATAGGTCCAAACACATCACTATGAACTAGATGTAAAATTGCTTCTTCCCTCATTGCACTAGAGGGGAATCTTATGCGATTATTCTTCCCATAGACACAATGTTCACAAAAATCAAAATCCAGAGAGAATTTAGGCATACCTTCAGCCATACCTTTACCATGTAGTAGTCGAAGACCCTTCTCTCTAATATGCATCAGTATTTGATGACACAACATAACCTTTTCTCTAGAGACTGTAGGAGTTCTTTCTTCTTCAACTCCAATATCAGGAACAATGGAACTATTACACCCATCACTAATAGTTCTTCCTTGCAGCTTATACAGAGCTCCAAACCGAACTTCCTTCAACAACATCGTTGCTCCTTGAACCATCCTGCAGGTTTCCTTTTCAAATATTTTTTTTACCCCTGCATCGTACATTTTTCTTATAGAAATCAAATTTCTGGCCAAACCTGGGATGTGCAGAACACCATGTAGAGTTCTAATCCTTCCATCTATGAGCCTCAACTTGAATTTTCCTCTTCCTATGATTCTGGTTGTTGAATCATCACCTAGGAAAACATTACCTCCATCATACCTTTCATATTCATAGAACCATTCCCTGTGGGGAGTCATATGAAAGGATGCACCTGAGTCAACCAACCATGCCTCATGATCTTCATGTGTGCTTGAAAAATCCAAGTACACATCCCCTCCTTCTTCCTTAGAGGTCTTTTCTTCTGTAGAAGGAGCTTCTTCAGATCCCTTCTTTTTCTAAATTTTGGATCTACACTACTTCTTGTAGTTCCCTTCTTTCCCACATCTCCAACATACCTTTACAAAATTTCTGGTAGATTTATATTTACTCTTAGACTTAGATCTCCCACTTAAGGACTTAGATATATTTTTTTCATGGTAGCATCCTCTTGCAAAATAATGCATCTATGTTATGTCCTTCCATGTTCTTCTATCTCATCTCCTCCGACAACAACGATGAGACCACTTCATCAAAATTCAAGGCAGTTGTATTACTACCTATGGCCACAACCAAAATATCACACCAGTCTATTAAAGAGAACAATAAAATGGTACATTTATCTTCATCTGAAATTTTAATCGCAACAAATATTAAAAGAGTTACCATAGTATTGAAGGTGTTTAAATGCTCTACCACTGAGTATCCATCTCTCATCCTCAGGTTATACAACTTCTTTCTCAAAAAAAGTTTATTTACTAAAGACTTAGATTGATACAACTTCCCCAACTTATCCCATAAATAATTGGTTGTAGCTTCCTCTGACACATTCAGTAATACTGAATTTGAGAGACATGGTCGGATTGTGCTCTTCGCCTTCCGATCCAAATTTTTCCAGTCATCTGTTGAAGTTCTTGTAGGTGTAGTACCTGGATCCACCATGATCCACTGATCACTGTCCACCAACACATCTTCCATCTTGATCTTCCATAGCTCAAAACTTTTCCCATTAAAATTCTTGATCTCCATTTTCGAACTACTCACCATTTCTTTTCACCTAAAAAATCAATACCACAGATATCCCACTGTAACAACGCTTATCAAAATATAGATCCAAACCCTTGACCACAAAGGCATCCCCTTGAAGCCAACAAAGATATGATACCAAATGTATATTTTTAACCTTGTACAATATTTTACTACAAACATATTTTCAATAAAAGAACAGAAAAGATACAATGGCAAATACACACATTGCACATATATTTTTCCCTTGGAAACCCAAACCAGGAAAAACAACATATTCTATATTCATTCATAGTGATACATTGTTTACAATACAATATACATGTAAGAGCCAATGACATCCAAAACCCTAACCCAATGACCTGGATTAGTAAAAAACCCCAATTCTTTAACCGGAAATAGAAAACCATCAACAAAAAAAATGTGTCGAAAAACCTCGCAACAATGGACACGAAAATTGAGGCAACATGAAAAATGAGGAAAAAATGTGACATGTTTCCTGAGGAAAAAACAATTCTCGGGGGCACTATCCCTGAACCCCCATGCTAGCAGCCCCCCCTCAAACCCCCTTTCGTGGCCAATGCAACGTAGCGGACACTAAGGTTAGTCATGCAAATAATATATCACATGCCCAACATAATCATATCCTCAATAAATTGCAAGAATAAAATACTTACAACTGTCAAGAATCAATGCTAAATGACAGTATCAATATGCTTAGAAACTCAAGATAAGAACATCTGCAGAAGCAAGCTATCCCAAAACTCTTCACAAAAAAAATCCTATGGAGAAAGTGAAACAAATAGAGAGCTAATTTGTACACAATAACTTCCAAGATTAAAGAGAAAATGATAATGATAATCCATAAAAAAAATGAAATTGCTTTTACACAACAAGGTAAGCAACAACATATAAATAGAGAGAAAAATGTGATCAAAATAAAAAAATGATATCACTTGAAAAATATAGCCATTAAGCAACTAAGACTTAAGCACTAGATGGTTTATGTCTATCACCATGATAAAATGCTAGAGATACATGCTCCTGAAAAATGTCAAAAAATATCTTCCACACAGGTAGGTTAGTGACAAGTAAAAATCAGGAACAAGAGACAATCTTTGCAAACATTATGAAAAAACTAAGAAACTAAACCCCAATGAAAAAATACAAGACGCTAATGACAAGAATAAATCAAATGTTTCTTACCTATGATGAATTCTAGAAGAAACTTACACCAGATCCGAGAAAAGAGAGAAAAATCTGACGTATTCACAAGAGAAAAACCAGTGTTGGGGAATGTAGCTAGGAGAATTGATTGTATTCACAAGAGGTTCTTGTGTTGAATATTGTTGTATGTTTATTCGTATGTCTCAATATTCTAACATGTATGTATTGGATCAACGGTAGGTCCAAGGGAGCTGTGAATTATCCATAGGCTATATTTATCCATGACATAGTTAGAGACTCCACAGGGGACATCATGTGCTTTATTCCTTTAATCTTAAGAAGTTTTCCCCATTAAAATAGGGCCACAACCTTTAGATAGAATTCTATAACTTTTTGTACAAAATATGAAGCAAATAACTGTGTATATGAATTCTTCTAAAACAAATTCCTATTTCATAAAAGAAATCATCCAAATTGGTGTCCGTAAAGTGAAATCATCGTTGATTTAAAATATGTTACTTTGTAGATTTTATGCGATGGACACATGAACTGTTTGGTTGATATATTTTGATAGAGGACTCAGATTGTCACCAAATCAACTCTGTTAGATAGAAGATTTCCTGGGATTTGTTTTTCCATATTATATCATATGTTTTTGGTAAATATAAAGTGCACTACAATTTCTGCAAAATTACACTCCCAAACTCTTGATCTTTATTAGATCCATTTTCCAAGTTTTTTGGGTTTTTGATCCCATATAGGCATTGGAGTGTGCATTGGAGGAATCAAAATAAATATCACACAAAAATTTTCTTCTTGTTTTTTGTTTTTTATCTTCATTATAATTTTCTTAGGGTAGAGAAAAAATTTCATTTCAAAAAGAAAAAGAACAAAAGCAAAAAACTTTGAAAGGGTGTAAGCTTTTGAGTGCCTCAAAAGATATTACATTGGTGTTTTGTGCTTAAGGATATTGATTATTTCTTTGGCTTATATTGCATGTTTGTTGCATGTTTATGAGGTTATACTTTTCATTCTAAAATTGAAAAGGAAAAACTTTCCCCTCCCTTAGTTAGAGTTCAATTGAAAGCGAAAATTACATATCTTTCACACATTTCTCTCTTCTTTTGATTTTGAAAGAGTCTAAAACACCATTGGAGTTTCATCCATTTCCTTGAATAAAAAACAACCATTAAGAAAAATAATATGTAATCTAAAAATAATTAGACTCATCTTCTTTCTGTCGCACAACCATTAGATAGGATTTAGGGCCTTGGTGTAGGATTGGAGAGTTAATTCTCCAAGGCCAAATAATGAAACCTAGCAGTCATTAAAGAGTGTGTAAATGCATTTTCACAACGAATGTGTCTGGAGCTTCTTTTAACACATGAGTAAAAAATGAGGTCACATTGGGGAAAGTAGGGTGATTACCTCTCTCTACTTGTTTTGGTGGTTGCAAGATTTTTTTGACTATTATCTATATGAGGGTTTTGTTAGTTCCCACAACTCCCTATGTGGTATCACTTTTAAATCTTCAGGCTTATTCACCCTTACCTTGGTCTGTTCACATAGATCCTCTCTCAATTTGAGCCTCTTGATTACTGTTTGTGTTTCCAAGTGGTTTTAAGGTGTTGAGTGTTCCTCCCATTTGATTTTGTGAGTGTAAAGTGGATTTGAGGTTTGTTTTGGGGTGATTTAATTTCATCTTACTGAGTTCTAGTCTAGGTTTTCATTTTCCTACCTTCCCCTCTATGGTCGCAGTTTCCCCATTAACAACTCGCGATCGGATACAAATTTAAAAATTTTCATAAGTTTCACAAGGCAGTTGCTAGTTTTACATTGTGAACAAGTCACAAGGTCACATGTTGTCATATAGATTACTTGTTACCTTCCTTGTATGATGCATAAAAAAAGGCTTGTAGGGAGAAAAAAAAAGATTTTTCGTCAAATGTTTTCTAGGTTTTTTTCTGTGAAGCCTAGGGTCCCTATTATTTGGAAAGAGAACCTTCAAAACATAGTTTTTGAAGGAATTTATTATTATTATTTGAATGGAATAAAATAGAAAACGAAGAGTTGCATTTTGAAACCATCCCTTTTGGAGCATTTTAAGACCTTTTTTGGGAATTGCATTGGAGTGTTTCTTCTAAATTTTGGGGTTTGAAATTGTCCTTTGGAGTGATTGATAGTCCCATGTGGCTTGAGCGATTTCTATCTTGTTTTCAATTGAAAAAACAAAGGTAAAGTTTTCATGCATAAAGATTTTGAGAATTGGCAACAAAGAACATTTTTTTGTTTGTTTTTGAGATCTTGTTGAGATTTTGGTTTCGGGTTGTCTTGCATGGTTGCGTGGTGATTGTGAGGTTTCATTGTGAAAATTTGAAAAGAGAAATGTCTCTCTCCCTCCCATAGCTAGAATTCATTGAGTTCAATGATTTGCATTGACATATTTTCATTTCTTTGGTTGGGTCGAGAATCACAACATCACTAAAGTTTCATTCATCTTCCCTTTACTTGAAAAAAAAAGAAGAAGAAAGGATTTCACAAATTAAAATTGACTAGACTCTTTTATTTGCTAGCAAACCAACATTTGTTAGGCTTAGAGCCTTGGAATAAGATTAGAGAGTTAATTTTCCATGGCCACCAAATGAAACGTAGAGTCATTAACGATTGTAAAATATTTTTTTACAACCAGTGTGTCGGGAGCCTCCTCTAACATAGGAGTTAAGAATGAGGTCCAATTGGTATTGCTTGCCTACTAGTTTTGGTGTGGAGTGCTAGTTTTGGTGATTACCCTTTCCTTCTAGTTTTGGATTTTACAGTATCGCTTTGACTACTATGTATATGGGGGTTTCACTAGTGCTGACACCTCCTTGTGAGGTAGTTCTTTCGAATATTCAGGAATAGTTACCTTTCCCTTAAATGTGATCGGACCTATGACTATCTCTCTAGTCATTGATTATGAGGTGGTAGCCTTATTGACCACTCATAGGTAGCCTACAAAGGAGAATGTAGGTGGGACGTGCATGTAGTACCTAGGGAAAACATTAATTCATGGTATTAGTTCCCCCAAAGCATGCATGCCTTAATAAATGGTACTTGCAGTGGTGAGGGTTGTTTCATGGAGATCATCATAATTTCTCTTCATACATATGCTAGCCAATCTTGTAGGGACTTTATCTCTCCTAGAGGGTTGTTTTTCGAAAGGTCCCCTGAGCTCTCAGTTTTCTTTCTATTTCCTATATTGGTTAGGGGTGTTCTCTTTGGTTCTCAGTCTACATCAGACTTAGGTTGAAGTGTCTTTTTATTTTCACATATTATATTCACCGCGTTTGAGTCATTGGGCTGATCCCATCGACTATGATGACTTGAGCCTATCATGAAGGTACAACCACCTATTAAGTGGTGTAATGTAGGTGACCATGAATTCAAAGATTCTCATCTCTGGTTTGAGGAATGTGGGCCTATTGAAGTGGACGTGGTTGATTAAATTTCTCCACCTAAATTTAACCCTCCTTTGACTGATTCTAATACCCCCATACTAGTCCAGGTTAGGGTGTTCTTTAGTGAACCTTTTTCTTTATTCAATGATCCTCACATCATGTCGGGACTAAGTGTTTCATCCAATGTGGATAATACATAAACCCATGAGTGTGACTGGGAGCATCCCAATGATGTCCATATTATCATCCTTGAGTACCAATGAACCTACACCACCTTTTCCCATGTCATAATGTCCCTCCATTTGGGGGATACCAGTTGTTTCTTCCTTTCCTTCCATGAGTATACCTAGCATTCCAATGGCCATCCTATCATTTATTATGCCCACACCTAGATCTTATTCCAGTGGGGTGCCAAGCCTTGGTTTCAACATTGGGAGTGGAATTCCTTCCACCGATACCATTCCTATGAGCGTCTCGACAATGTCGAGTGCTATTTTTCCATTTGGGTGGAACATACCTAGTGGTTTTGGGACTTTCCATAGTCATGTTGGGCGCAGTAATGTGCTTGGAGGATTTAATTTTCCATGTTTTAACACACCTTTTACTGGGGGGAACTTTAGACAATTTGGTGGCTATCCATTCACACATACATATGGTCCGAGGGGGTTCTTCCCCAAGGATATTTTTTGGAATGATTTTCGTTTAGGGTCTATTTCTACCCCTGAGGACATTCCCCTTGGGGACATGTCTAGTCCCGAGAGAATTCATGCTCTTGGGAGTGCTTCCATTCCTGGAATTAATTGCCCTTCTAGAACCCTAGATCCTTCTAGAATGAAAAACATGTGGGGACCACAAAGTTCATCTAGGTCTCAAGGAACTTCATCCTCGTCTCAATATTCATTTTCTCATAAATCATTTCCTTTCTTGAAGACATCATACTTTCTCAATCTATCATGTTTGAAAAATGACCCCATTGCCCATGACCCTTCATGGTCGATTATACCTGCTAAGCTCCCATTGGACATGCCGAAATTTGAAGGAAATTTAGGAGAAGACCCATCCACACACATAATGACATATCATTTGTGGTGTTCATCCAAATCCTTGATGGATGACAGTATAAGATCACGTCTTTTCCAAATATCCCTGACCTAAAGTTTTTCCAAATGGTATATTGAATTGAAGGGAATTTCCTTCAATAGTTTTAATGACTTTTCAATGGCATTTTTAACACATTATCAATTTCCCATCTGGTATGAGATATGAACATAGATATTTACATCATTACGTGAATATACTTCCACTCACATTTCCAATCATATACATGAGTGGAGACGAAGATGAAGGATGATCAAGACCTAGATTCTAGACCAACTCTTGATGGAGTGGTTCACAAAGTCTCTGCTACCACTCATTTCCAAGGATGTTTCTATGGAAAGGGTGGCTACTGAGGATCAAGCGATATTGTGTTCCCAACACTTAGATTTTATTTATTCTCAGTCGAGAGCTATTTATGATATCATTCTGTATGCTCCTTGAATACTTACAGATCTAAGAAAATTGAACCCAGGAACCCATGCCAATGGTGTGATTGGTTTTGTATCCCATGCATCTATGATCCAACTCACAGATAAAATGAGTCATATGACAATTTCATCAAACTCGTTAGTTATTGAACCTATTTCTCAAACTTCCCTAGTCCCCACTTAGACGTCTAAGGTGAATTTGGTGAATTTAGTACAACCCATGCAACAGAAGAATCCTTAGCAACCTAGAGGAAATAAGAGGAGCAAAACGAAAAACTTCATCACTAAGAGAGGTACTTCTCCAACCCAAAAAAATCAAGTGGGGGAACAAAACAGAAGAAGAAGAGTCACTTCCCCTACACAATTTGTGGGGAGGACCATCCTACTCATTAGTGTCCTCAGAAGGATGAGGTCCACAATTTATTGGCATAACAAAATCCACCCCAACAACCTATTGCATCAACTCATCCTTTCAATCCTCAACCTCAACAAATGGTTGCAAAAAATACTACTTCTCCGCAAGGGGTCATGACAGGTACCCCTCAGTATGAGGGGTTGTCCTTGAATGCTACAATTTTCATGTGTGACTCAATGATCTCGCTTCAAACTCGAGTGTGAAACTATGACAATCTCGAGACTACTCCTTCCACACAAGAATATTCTTCTTATTCCTAGTTGGATGGCCCTATTTTGATTGACAATCCATTGCTTGACACATTTATTCCCCCCCTGAATGATGTTCCTTGACGTATGATACATAATCCAAATGCATAGGCCACCCAAAACTATAGTATTGTGGAAGACTTAGCCCAAGCACCATGAGCCATGTTTTCCCTCAAAGTTCTCCAAAGCCTCCCTGTGAAACAAAAATATTTGTTGTCTTCTATAGGTAGGTTTGATCCCTCAGAGTCGAGTTTTATTACCTTCAGTTCTAATCAATTAAATCATAAGATTTTCTACCAAAACAATTTTCAAATCAAAGTGAGAGTATTCGGGAAGAACATCCTTCTCATTGTGGTTGATAAAGGATCCTCGACTTGTATCATTTCCATGTCATGTTGGGAGGCCATTGGAAGGAAATTGGCTCCTCATTAGTGAGATTGAGAAAAAACTCATAATTGAAAAGAAATTTTATAATGAGTTGGAAAATTCTCATAATTGAGCATGGAACTTGAGGAAAAAGATCATAATATAAAAATAGTTTATAACAGGTTTGAAAAAGCTCATAATTAAGCATGAAACTTGTGCATGACTTGTAATTACTTAGTTCACATGACATCAAGCCTATCTGTGACTTGTAATTGCTTAGTTCACATTCCATGAAGCCTATCCATGACTTGTAACCACTTAATTCACATGTCATGAAGCCTATCTCCAATCTCTTCTAAATTCCTATAAGAAGAGGCCAAATCAAGGAGATGGGGGAGTGAGAGTTTGAGGTTGGTTACATTGGAAAAATAGAGAGAGAATATCAAGTGGCTCAAGGGGAACATGGGGAACCTGGAACTAGGAGGAATGCAACTTTCATCTCAGGTAAAAGTTGATGTACTTCTCCATTTCATACTAATATAGATCTATGGTTTTCCCCTTTTATGTTTTCCATTTTTAATAGAAAATGTTAGATATGATCTCACCTTGAATAGATCATAATATATCCAAAATAGAATTGAGTTTACTAACACTTGTAGAAGTTCTAGAATTGGTATTTGTTTATTTCTTGTGTGTAGGAAGAAGATCGTAGGAGTTGGATCTAGGATCTCAAGAGTTGCATCCGTCGGACACACGAGGACAACCTTTGATAAAGAGGTATGTCATTCTATACATTAGTGTAAAAGGAAACAAATTTAGTTACATCTAGGGAATACTATATAGGAATATAGCCCCTTTGTCTATATTGGATCAAGGGCAAATTCAAGGGATACTTGGTTTATCTATAGGCCAAATTTATCCACAACAAAATTGGTGACTCCACTAGGGACACACTTTGTTTTCTTCCTTGGCTCTCTTAAGGAGTTTTTTCCTTAAAATAGGGTTGTGGCCTTCAAATAAAATTCCGTAAATGTTTGTGCAGAATCTGAAGGAAATAACTATAGATATGGATTTATATAAAAAATTTATCATGTTCAAAAAACAAATCATCCAAATCAGTGTTCAGAAAGAGAACTTATCGTTGATTTAAAATCAATCGTTTTTCATATTTTTTGTGACGACCACATGGACTATTTGGATAATATATTTTGATAGGGAAATCATATTATAGCCAAACCAAATCCATTAGATAGAGGATTTTCTAGGATTTTTTTTTATATATTATACTACATGTTTCTAGTAAATACAAAGTACACTACAACCGCTGCAAATTTTCTCTCCCAAACTGTACATCTCCATCAAATCCTTTTTCCAAATTTTGGGTTTTTGATCCTGTAAAGACACTGGAGTGTGCTTTGGTGCATCACTATCAATATCCTACATCCCCTTTTTGTTGTTTTCTAGTTTTGGTTTGCATATTTGTTTTCTAGATTAGATTAAGAAAATTTTTGCATTTCAATTGAAAAACAAAAGTAAAAAATTGCATAGATAAATCTTTTCAAGATTTGCAACAAAGAGAATTTTTATGTTTGGTTTTAAGATCTTGTTGATATTTTGGTTTTGGATTGTCTCGCATGGTTTCTTGGTGATTGTGAGGTAGAATTATGAATTTTTCAAAGAAAAAGGCCTTTCTCCCTCCCATAGCTATAATTCATTGAATTGAACGATTTGCATTGGAGTTTGTGCATTTATTTGGTTGGGTCAAGAGTCACAACATGAATAAAGTTTCATTCATCTTCCTTGAGTTTAAAAAACAACCATAAGAAAACAATTCTTAACTTTAAATCAACTAGAATGTTTTCTTTGTTAGCACATCAATATCAGCTAGGCTTAAGGACATTGAATAGGATTGGAGAGTGAACTCTCCAAGGCCACAAAACAAAACCTAGAGTCATTAAAGAGTGTAAAACCTATTGTTATAACTAGTGTGTCAAGAGCCTCCTCTAACACAAGATTTAAACACGAGATCGGATCGGGGAAAGTAGGGTGATTACCCCTCTCTACTTGTTTTGGTGTTTGAGATATTTCTTTGACTACTACATATTCATGGGTTTCATTAGTGCCGACACTTCCCTGTGAGGTAGTGCTTTCGAAGCTTCGGGCATAGTTACCTTGCCCTTACATGTAGTCGGATCTATGACTATTTTCCATATCATTGATTGTGAGGTGGTAGCCTCAAAGACCACTCCTAGGTAGCCTACAAAGGTTATTGTAGGTAATACCTAGGGCAGACATTCATTTACGATCTCAGTCCCCTCGAAGAGTGATTGCCTTAATAAAGGGTACCTTCACTAGTTAGGGTTGTTTCATGTAGATCATAATAACTATTCCTCATACCTTCACTAGCCAATCTTGTGGGGGTTTCATCTCCCCGAGAGGGTTGTTTTTTAGAAGGCATATTAAGCCATTGGTTTGCTTGTTATTGCCTATATTTATTAGGGGTGTGCTCTTTGGTTTTGAGTCTACCTCGGCCTTAGGTTGAATTGTGTTTTTATTTTCACATATTATATTCATCGTGGATGAATCACCACACCGGTCCCGTCGACTACAAGGAATTGAGCCCATCAAAGAGATACAAACACCTCTTAAGTTGTGTGAAGTATGTGACCATGACTTTAAAGAGTCTCATCTCTTGTTTGAGGAGTGTGAGCTTGTTGAAGTGAAAGTGGTTCACAAAATTCCTCCACCTAAATTTAACCCTCCTTTGACTAGTTGTGATACCCCTATAGTATTCTAGGTTATGGATTTATTTAGTGAACCTTTTTCTTTGTTTAGTAACCCTCACATCATTTCGGGCCCAAGTGTTTTGTCCAATTTGGCTGAGAAATCAAGCCCATCCATGAGTTTGACTGTGGGCATCCCAATGATGTTCACCTTTCCATTCTTGAGTACCATTGGACCTATACCATCTCTACCCATGTCATCATGTGTCTCTATTTAGGGTATACTGACAATGTCTTCCTTTCCTTCCATGAGTTTACCTACCATTCCTACCCCTATCTTGTCAATGTCAATGCCCACATATGGATCCACTTCTATTGGGGATCCAAACATGGGTTTCATCATGGGAGGTGTAATTCCCTCTACCTCTACCATTCCTACATGTAGCCTGGTAATGTCAAGTGTTGGTTTTCCTTTCGGTTGGAATATACTAAATGAGTCTATTGTTGTTCCTAGTTACTATAGGGGAAACAATGTTTCTAGGGGATTCGGCTAAATTTGTATATACATATTTTTAGGTCGTTCTTGTTGTGCTATGTTGGTTTCTTTTCCTATACTTCCTATTATTTCTTATGAACCGAAAATAATAATTTTATATGACATTGAAATTAGACACACATCATAGACATATCAACATACATATTTAGTTTCCAAATGTAATAGAAAGAAAAATTATTTGCATTTACTAATGTATTTGTTTTTATTGTGTTGTTTGTGATCCTTGGCAACTGATACTTACTTCACTTGTCCAACTTTTCCTGATTTGAACATTTGAACATTTGTTATGTAAAAGTCAAGTATAGATGATATATTTCATATTTATTTGATATCAATATGCACCCTTCATATTTCCATTCTTTTTTTTTTATATGGAAATATGTACATAAACTATGCAATTTCTATGAGCATACAATATATTATATAGTGTAGAAATGCTCCTTACATGTGCACGATGGAAATTTTCCTTCAATTGTCTAACTTTTTCTTATTTAAACATTTGACAATTTACTATGTAAAAATAAAGTATAGATGATATATTTTATATTTCTTTCATATCAATATACACCCTTCATCTTTTCATTCTTTTTTTATATAGATATATGTACATAAACTATGCAATTGCTATGAGCATATAGTATATTATATAGTAAAAAAATGCTCATTATAGGTGCATGATGGAATTGCTTGGTGCTATGCCATGCAAGCCTATAAATGAAGAATAATGATGCATTGTAAAAGATTGTGATATCAACAAATGTTTGTTGAAAATACTTCTATACTTGATATTTTAAAAACATCAAACAAATAATTATGATGGATTGGATATGGGATATCCCAAGGATATAAAAGGAATTAAAGACTTGTTAGGAAAAGACAAAAAAAAAATTGTATTCTTCACCATAAGACCATAGTTTGAACATCACATAAGATATTAGACACCATAGTTTGAACATCACATCAGATATTAGATATATACATATATGGAGATACATAGTGTGAGGTTATCTTGAAAAAATAACAAATACTAAAACTAGAAACATATAACTTGTAGGTAGGTGATAAACAAGAAGTTTAGATTGACAATTACTAATTGAATAGTATAAAATTTAACCAAAGCTATTGTATTAAAAATTTAATCAACATATATGTACATTTTTGTCTCTAATACCATTAGATATAATACTTATGGTGGTTATTAATTCTAATTGCAAAGGAAATGCTACCCAACCCCTCATTACAGAGGAATGAACAATATTTTGCAAGATAAAAAGTATGCACTTTACAATGAGGGGAGATATTTTGCATAAAAATGAAAATAATGGAAGTTTATAATGAGAATTGAGAAATATATGATGCATTTTCTTATTAAAATGAAAAAAATGGAATTTCACAATAAATTATTATTATAAAAATACCAAAGCAAAGGAAGACGAGAGGAGATTTTATTAATATAAAAGTTGTTCCAATGGTAAAATAATTTTCACTCCTTTGATATTATTGGACTACTGAGAGGGGGGGTGAAAAAATGAAGGCCAAAATACAAGGAAGGATAAATTCTTTTGATGGTGCTTTCTAAGGTATGTTATTTACAGGTCATCTCACTATTTTCGCTATAACTTTTTTTTCTATAATGATTCAGATAGTGAAATTTCTATGCCATTGAGAAAACCTACCCAAGTATCTGTGGTAAAAAATTCATCTTGTGGGTCATTATATTTTGGGAGTTACACTTCGTGGAAAATAGGGTTTGTGGCTAGTCTTGAAACTAGTTAAAAACAAGTGTTTCGGGTAAAAATGTCATAACTTCTTCATAACAGATCCAAATTCAATGAGACCAAATGTGTTGGTTAGGGTACATTCTGCATTATTCTTTGTAATAGTTTCAGATCAATTCAACGAATATTTTATGTGGGGCATGCTCCACAAGGTCGCTCTCTAGAATAAGCCAAAATTTAGCAAGGTATGCCATTTTTGCTATAACTGCTTTTTTGAGAGGTTCCAAGTAGTGACACCTGGAGGAATTGCATAAAAAATACTGAAGAACATTGTGTATCAGTTTCAGATCTTTATACATTACAAGTTCAAAGTGATGATTACTTCAAGTTAGGGTTGTTGACTAATCCAAAACTAGGCATGTGAGGCTAAAGAAAATTTTGAAGAAAATGCTAGTCTCTTATTGTTAAAGTTAATGAAGGTTTGCAGGAATGTGATTATATACACCAGGTCTATTACAGAGCTACAAATCAGATTTGTATGATGAAATTGATGAGGGATTTTGGTTGAGGTACATGTTGAGTACATGGTTGAGACAAGTAGTTGATCAGTTGGCACATACATGAGGTGTATAGTTGATTATGTTGGTACATATTGATGAGTCATAGTTGATGAATATTTGACACATGATTGGTACATATTTGGTACATGGTTGGATTCACTTGTTTATGATATAGGTTGATTATAGGTTGGTGCATGGTTAATGCACTTGTTTATGGTACAGGTTGATTACAGGTTGAGGTATAGGTTGATGTATGGTTCAAATTTATTGGTATAGGTTTATAGCGGTATATCTCACAGTGATAGTGTGATAGTGGTTCCATCATTCTACTTCTACTTTAGGGTGGCAGGACAGGGCAAGGAAAGGTGGTTGTAGCCACCTTCTGGTTGTAGCTAGAGAACATACGAGGTTGTAGCCTCCTTCTAGTTGTAGCTAGAGAATTGGGGAGTTGGAGCTTCCCTCGGGTTGTAGACTGAAAAAATAGGGGATTAGAGCCTCCTTCCAGTTGCATCTAAAAAACAAAGGAAGTTGGTGCTTCCAATGAATGTAATTCTTCAAGACATATAATAAAAAACATTCTGTGGTTTTCTTTTGATTTGGGTTTCCACGTAAAACATTTGTGTACTGTGTATGTGTGTGATTGTTTATTTCTTACTGCCCATTATTGGATAATAATTCTACATTGATATAACATGTGAATAAAAAGGATTATAATTACGTTATTACTGATTCACCCCCCCTCTCAGTAATCCAACAATTGGTATCAGAGCAGGTTTCTTCATAAATCAGTTTAACCACTGAAAGGTAGATCATGGAGAGCACCAACTCATATACAAATAGAATACCACAGTTTGATGGACAAAAGTATGCTTCTTGGAGCATAAGGATGAAGACATATATACAGGCACATGGATTTCAAGTTTGGCAATCAATTGTAGATGGATACACAGCACTAGTAGTTCCACCAACAAATGACAAAGTAGTGAAAATCAGTGAGAATAATTCCAAAGACAAAAATGCACTTTTGAATGGTCTTAGTGATACGGTATTCACCAAAGTTGCACATTGTAAATCTGCTAAAGAGATTTGGGACAAGCTTCGAAATATTTATGAAGGAGATTCAAAAGTCAAAGCAACAAAGCTTCAAACTTACAAAGGTCAGTTCGAACAACTAAAAATGAAAGAAGATGAAGATATCACAACCCACTTCTTACGAGTCGATGAAACAATGAATGCAATCATAGAATTGGGAGAAGAAATCAAAGAATCTGTAATTGTTCAAAAGGTACTAAGATCTCTTCCTATGAGATTCAACCCTAATATATTAGCACTAGAAGAAAGATTAGATCTAAACTCAATAAGCATGGATGAACTGCATGGAATCTTCATAACATATGAGATGAGATTTGAACAGGAAAATCCATATGTAAAAGAAGTTGCCTTCAAAGCATCCAAAAGATCAAAGAAAAAGAAAAAGGAACAAGAAGAATATAGTAGCAATAGAGACGTCTCAGAAGATGATGAAGAAGTGGCCAACTTCGTCAAAATAATGAACAAGGGAACCAACAGTAGGTATAGAGGTAAGCTTCCTTTAATTTTTTTTAATTGTGATGGTATTGATCATTTTGCTAACAAATGTCCTCATAAGAAAAAGAGAAATGATGAAGGTTACTCAAAAGTCAAACAAACTTATAAAGGTAAAAGAACTACAAAGAAAGTTTTAAAGAAAAGCTTTTGCACCAAAGAAGACATCTCATCATCAGATGAATATGAAGTCAGTGACAGTGAAACATGGAGAGTTCTATTCATGGCAGTAGAAGACTTTGATAAAGAGGACTCCAAAGAAGAATATGAAGAAGCATATGAAGAAGAAATTGAAGAGGTGGAAGTTGAATTCTGAGAAGAATTAATGAGTGCTATAGAAGTTATCAGAAGAGAAAAGAAGAAAAACAAGAAACTACAAGAAGAACTAGATAAAAAAAAATACACTCAAGAACTAAAACAAATGATCACAAAATTGAAGTTTCAAATAGAAGAAGATAAAAGAATTGAAGAAGCACTCAAATAACAGCTAGAAGGAAATGACAGGATCATTGGAAACCTGGAAGCATAAATTGTCACACTAAGATAGGATATTCAAAAGAAAAATATGCAGAATAGCTCAAAAGTTTTGGATGACATTATCAGCCATAAAAAATCTCATATTGACAAGTCCGGACTTGGATACAATCAGATAGAAAAGGGATCAAGCTCCAAAATAACATAACAAGAAACAAATCCAAAAAGCTATGCAGAAACAATCAAAGGGGAAAAATATTTATACAAGGAAGATTATAGAGAAACTCCTCCATCGAGAAGATTCAGATTTCAGAATCAACAACAAATAGACATGCCTCAAGAAGAAGAAGGACTCATAAGAGCACCTCCTTTTAGAATATCTTCAACTACCAGGTATCAAACTATATTTTTTGGTTTATGTTATGCATGTAATAATTTTGGACATAAAGTTATAAATTGCAGAGATAACAACAAGAACAATAACTACTTTGAGAGTCATACACAAAAGGGTTATTCAAGAAGACCTAGTGAAACCCAGAGAAGAAGTTACAACAAGTTTGAATCTTTGAGCACTGAAGTGGAATGTTACAAATGTAAAAATTTTGGACACATGGCCAAAAATTACAGAATGACAGTCCCTCCTAAAGAAACTCAACAGATTCACAACCAAGAACCTCAGAAAACAACATGGATAAGAAAGCAAGATCAATATAGCAATGAAGAATGCACAATTTCTCTACAAGATAAACATAAGAAACATGGTTGGTATGTTGATAGTGGATGTTCAAAACACATGACAGGTGATAGAGACAAGTTTCTTACATTATGAAAGGAAAGAGATGGATCAGTCTCCTTTGGAAATGATGATTTAGCCAAAATCATCGGAAAATGCACAGTCTGAATCGAGAACAAGAATGAAAAGGAAGAAAATGTTATCCTAGTAGAAGATATGAAACATAATCTTTTAAGTGTGATTCAAATGTGTGGCCAAGGTCATAAAGTTACTTTTGATTCACAAAAGTGTGAGATAAAAAAAGAAGGTTCAGGGAAATTGGTCGCTATAGCTGCAAGAACTTCAAGCAACATATATGTGTTAAGCGAAATTGGTAATGAAAAGTGTTGTCTAGGAAAGGAAGATGAAAGTTGGCTATGGAACAAAAGAATGGGTCACATGCATTTTGATAACCTTGTCAAAGTCAAAAAAAGAGAAGCAGTCAGAGAAA
>JZKD02S0505075.1:165772-197399 GCA_000966675.3 Picea glauca | reverse complement strand
TGTGAAAACATCCTATAACTATTATATATATTAGCTTATTCACATATTTGGATAATTTTAATCTTATTGTAAAATCAATGAAGTCAAATGTTATGCAGATCTCGAAGAATAGACATGTGGAAGAGGAGATAGGAATTTTTTTTGGTGAGAAGCTTATGTTTCATATATCAAATGCATGATAGTTCTTAGCTTCTTCAATAAGGATAGTAGCGATGCAAATGAATCTATACAAGATAGTTACAAAACATGTAGTTTACGAGAAAATGGATGATGCTAGGTTTCATATATAAAATCCATGATAGTTATTATCTTCAAATAAGGATAGTACTAATGGAACGAGAAAATGGAAGATGTCATGTTTCATATATATAATGCATGATAGTTATTAGCTTCAAATAAGGATAGTAGTGATGCAAATGAATTTGTAAAAGGTAGTTATAAGAAAATGGAAGATTTTATTTAGCCATGGAAACAATGTAATTGGAGGTTTAGTTTCAAACACGTCACTCTTGTTTGAATTTTGAAGACATTGTTGCCTCAAAGTCAATGCAATTATCTTTTTTTATCATTGCAATTACATATTCCTAATATGGTTGAGACAACACTTCTTATAACTTGAAGAAACAATAATTTTATTGTTAGTAATATGCAAATAATTACACCGATTTCAAATTTCACTTGTCATTAGTTATCTTATTGAGATGGATGAAATATATATGAAATCAAGGATCAAAATTTGAACATTTAAGTTATGGTTATAACTGCAATCAATTTAGGATATAAGTAATTATTTGTTGCAATCCAAAGTTGATGCACGAGCATCCTACCTCCCTCAAATTATTATTTTGACAAGACCTAGGGGGCATTCATTTCACTAAGGGAGTTGGTTCCCTCATGTTTTTTTTATTGTATTTTCCTATGTTTTATGATTTAGAAAAGAGACATAGGATAGGGGTTTGATAATGAAAGTGAGGATTTGATTGTAAATGTTGTTGAATGTGTGAGAACATGAGAGGAGTTGACATATCTTAGGATAATTGTAGATCTCATGAGAATTTTGTGTATTTTCTTGAGTAATTTGTGGATCTAGAGATTCTAGGAGATTGATTAAGATTGTTAGTTGAGAGGTTTGTGGATCTGAAACAAAATTGGTTTCAAGATTCTCTTATACAAATGATTGTAAGCCTTGAGGGCATGGGAGGTGGCCAATTGAGTGGAAATTAGTCCAGGGAGAGTGGTGGCCAATTAAGTGGAAATTAGGCCAAGAAGGTGGTCATCCAGAGTGAGATAAAGCCAAGAGAGAGGAAAGAGACCTATTGAAATGTAATTTAGGTATGAGAAGCCATTGAACCCTTATGTAAATTCATGTACAGTAAGTGTGCATATGGGTAATTGAAGAAAAGGACACTATGTTTCGAGTGTTTCTCAATAAATATCTGTTCATTGTGTGTGAGGAATCTATGTTACTTTGAATGTTATGTCTCTATGGAATTAGGTATTGATAGTCTCTGCATATCTGTGTAAGTGATGTTTGCAGACCTTAGGGTTTTGTTGTTGATTCGAGGAAGAGGATTCTAAGGGGAACATAATCTATGAAGGATATCATTGATGTGATCATCGATCATTTTAAAGGATCGATGACCCTATAGTAATTGCAGGGGCATAGCTAAAGATCCAGATCGTGGAAGAGGTTATAGGCATCGTCGATCTTTTGGTATCAATTGTGGACCATTGGATGAATGAGATAATCCAAGAGTTATTGGATCATTGGAGAACGACTTAAGAGAAACAGGAGTCATCAGATCCTATCATGACCCATTGCAACCGTCGAATTATCTAAGCAATAATTGGAATTTTTTTTATCCAAGTGGAAGGGTCAACCATTTGTGATCATTAGATTAGGGATCAATATAGAGGAGGACTATCAGAGTTCATTGCGAAGTAAGGAGAAACCTCAATCATTCATCCAAACCTTGATTAGGTCCCAATTGTAGATTTAGGTTGGAGGGGAGTTACATGGAGAGGAGATCTGATTGTCAGTTAAAAGGTTGGATCAATGGTTGGCATTGAAAGCATAAATTGGAGTTGCATGAGAATTAATTTTATGGAGGTGTTGTGCTATTAATCTAGACCATATGTTGATTTGATGATGTGTCGCTTACAAATTAACGTGTGCAATAGAAATTTGTTAACACACCATCTTGTTAGATTCACATGGTTCGTTCATCTCAACGTTTGATTAAAAAAAAACCGTTGGATCACCATTCAGGTTGGCTAGTGTCTCCACCTTTGATCGCAAAAATCAAAGGAGGATCTACAGTCAGGCTAAGAGCTCTGAGGAAGTAAGCACCCAATGTTTAAGCACTCGGTCATGTCCATTAATCACATGGTTGAAGGATAGGATCTTGGGCTTAGATCTTTTATATATACAACAAACGCCTTTTTAGGTTGGGTTATGGTTCTAACCATTTTTAAAGGGGAATTAGGTAAGCACCTAAGCGCTTAGCTTGTTAGATGATTTTAGATAGATCCTTGGACACCCCTTTGTGGGTTTAATGTGAAACCGAGCTGAGTAAAGGTTTCCTAATAGTGGATAAGTCTTGCGCCAAGCTATCAAAAGTAGGGAAGGATTGATTGCAAAGAAGGCAAAGTTATGGAATTGTAGGAACAATATTTCCATTGCTATTGATTTTAAAGAAACAATGTCACAATTAATATTTTTAATCAAATTTTCCTATGTTGGAGCTAGTATCATATTTTTTTTCCAAGGAAATGTACTCATAGAAAACCCTCTGGATATTTCCTTCTAATCTATGGATGGTAAGCAGGGTAAATTGTTGATCGTGATTATGGGGCCTCGCCCCATGGGAATCAGGAAATTCGAACCCATGACCAACAAAAAGCATGATAAACTCATGTCTGACTCTAGACCAAGTGAGCTAACCCTCAAGGCTATAGCTAGTATCATATTACAAGAGATATTAAAAAATTTACCCAATAGTCAAAAAATTAGCGATTTCATTTTAGTTGCTTTGAACATAAAATGATTTCTATACTTTTGATACAAGTTGTGCAATTGTTTCAAAAAAAGTATATTTCTAATGTCAATAAAGTATATGTTTAATGTCAAGTTCCAGATATCAATGAGTTAGTATTAAAAAAGAAAGCATAGTTCCTTCTCTAGTCTTGTCATATGAATGATTAGGTTAAGTAGAAGCTACTTTTCTTTGTTCAATTTTTCCATTTTCTTTTTCATTTTACATTGGAAATTAACAATCTAATATAGTTAGGATAGATCATTTTTGAGGTTTGTGCATTTGCATTGGTATATAACTAGGCACACATATGTATATCAATTTTTGAAAAGATGAAATTGTCTTAATTATATTTGTGAACATACCTTTTGGGACATTGTTTCCTTTGTTGAGTTCCTTCTTATTTTTACTCATGCCCTCTTCTCCTTCAACCAATCTATAATTATTCTTTTTACATTTGAAATGGACCGAATGAAATGTAGAACAAAAGAAAATCTACAATATTAACAAAGAATAAATGAAATGCAAAGTAACATAAAAAAATAAAACTAGAAATATGTACCTTTTTATTCTTCTTTCATGTTTATTTTTTGTTTGTCGTTTGTTTACAGTGTTGAGAGTTTTCTCGATATATTCTACATTGAATAAAGTAGTTAGTAATGCAAATAAACTTTGGTAAAATGAAACGGACAATCATTTTTTAAGTTCCCTTAATACATACAATGAGTTAAAAAATATTAAATTCCACTCATGGAAATTATAATTGCAACCCTAGAGTAGGACAATCCAATGTTAAAACAACATATTTATCTCTTATAAAATTTCCAAACCTTTGGGTTGTAAAAAATATACACAATCTCTATGGAAAAATATTTGTCATCAAAACATATGTAGGGATGCAATCAAATAGAAAGAATAAGATTACAAATACGGTCAAGAGTCCTGCACAATTATACAAAGATGATACCAACCTAACAAATTCCTAATTTGATAAGAATTTCATTGTTAGTCCCCATCGAAGGCGTAGAGGGACTATAGAGATTGATAAATCATTGACTTCATATTAGCTTGCCCTTTGACTATAAATTTTTGCACAATATCTATTGTTAGAACTAGAGAATAGAAAGCATTATTTTTTATATACTAAAAAATAATTATTTGTCATCATCTCATTGGAGAATAGATTCGAAGTCTTATTGCCAGCTTCACTATTCCCAATGTTTTAAATGTTTAGATATCCAAAGTTTTGAGCATTAACGATCTTTTTGATTTTGTTTTTATTTTTATTGAAATGTTTACATACCAAAAGTTTTGAGCATTGCCACTCTTTTTGAGGTACTTGAATAGGCTTGAAAACTTAAATGTTTACATAGCACGATGCCCTTAAATAGGCCTGAAAACCTTAAATGTTTACTTAAATAGGCCTGTTAGAGTACATTTTTCCTCCAATTTTTGCATACAATCTTGCAGTGAATTTCGGCAATATTGTTGTCCACCGCCACTCGCATAGTCATCATATGTTTCATATTTCTTCTATGTTTGGAATGCAATTTTTTCATTATTGAAGATACATATATTCTTTATTGGTTCACTGGTTTGTTGGTTGTTGTTTGTTGTTGTTTGGTTCAACTTTGCAAGGTTGAAGTCCTGCACCTGTAGTTGGACTTGTTGGTGCTTGCTCATTGGTTTGTTGCTTGCTTCTTGCTTTTGTTTTCTTCAACTTTGCAAGGTTGGATTCCTGCACCCACAATTGGAGTTGTTTTTTCACTTTGCAAGGTTCAAATCATGCACCTGCAATTCGACCTATTATTCTGTCATTAATCATTGACAAGTAAGTTTAAATACCATAGTTTCATTCATATTCATTGTTTACTGTTTACTATTTACAGTTTTCAAGTAAGAATGTTTAAATATTTATTCATCATTCTTATCATGCAGACTTTCCATAGAGGTTGGCATATATTTTCCTCTTGCTCTTAAATTTTCCTCCAATGATCCAGATTTTATGAGAAGAACGAAATGAATACAGATTATTAAAATATGCTTAACATAGAATAACATAGATACAGTAAAAATGGTTTTCTATTCAATAATGAAATAAGATGAAATTGTAAAATGCAGCGGAAAACCAGCTTGTTGGAATGGTGGCGGCTTATCTCTGAGAAGAGATGTGATGGTTGCGCTCATTCGCAAGAAGATCATTATAATGAGGATCTAAAGGCATTTTTTAAAATAAACTGGAATGTCACAAACCCTAGACATCCAAAAAACCTAACCCTAGGAGATGAAGTGCCAAAAGTCATGTGGGCCCCGTTTGGGTAAGTTAGTACATCAACTTCACAGGGTCGTAACTTTTTCATACGATCTTCGTTTGGGGCGCAGGATATCTCGTTGGAAAGGTATCGTCGAGGATATTAATTTTGGAGTCTCAAATAGATCATTTGTCCATCATTGAGAAGATCGATCCTAAAAAAACTTTATTTAGGCCCTCAAAATGGCCCCAGAAGTTAAAAACTGTTAAAAATAGTAAATTACCAAAATTGCCAGAACATTGTTTTGAGCTAGTTGGAAAACGTGGGTGGCCACTGATATCCACCTAGATCATCCAATTTTTTCCCCAAACTCTGCACCATGTGCATGCCAATGTCATCTGCACAACTTCGATTGTCATTTTTTCTAGCATTATAAATCTCGGTCCTTTGCCATATGTGACGAAGTGGAAATCTAACGCCTCAATTGAATAAAGAAATTATTTATCCTTCCCACCTTACTCGGGAATGAATACCTACCTATCCCCATGGGAATTGAACCTGTGTCTTTCACATGAAAAGACGATGTCAAGCTTGTTTCTTTTGCAAAATGTTCTTGTAGAAGAAAACTACAGGTAGTTGAGAAGGGCTAAGTATGATACAATGGTAACCAAGTTGCAAAAAAATTGCACACCATTGTCGGGAATTATCCATCTTTATCGATGACATATTTCAGTAATTTATAAAGAAAAATTTCTAGGACCTGAAATGCAAATCTTGGGTAATTCCAGGACCTGTTGTTGCACTTTGTAGGTTTGAAATCCCACACTCACAATTGGACCTTGGATTTTGTCATTCATCATTTACAAGTAAGTTTCAATACCATATTTTCATTCATATTCATTCTTTATTGTTTACTATTTACAATTTGCAAGTAATAATTTTTAGGTATTTATTCATCATTCATATCTTGCAGACTTTCCATAGAGTTTGGCATATCTTTTCCTCCTGCTCATAAATTTTCCTCTAATTTTTTCCCCAAACTCTACACCATGTGTATTCCAATTTCGTTTGCACAACTTCAGCTGTCATTTTTTCTAGCATTCCAAATCCTGGTCCTTTGCCTTATGTGACGAAGTGGAAATATAATACCTCAATTGAATAAGGAAATTCTTTAGCCTTCCTACCATGCCCTCGATGATATTCCCACCTTTCATGGGAATGAGTACCTACATGCCTTTGCAAAATGTTCTTATAGAAGAAAACAACAGGTAGGTGTAGAAGGGATAAGTATGATACAAAGGTAACCAAGCTACAACAAAATTGCACACCATTGTTAGGCATTATCCATCTTTATCAGTAACATATTTCAATAAGTTATAAAGTGAAAGTTCCAGGACCTGAAAAGAAAATCATGGGTAAAGGATGAAGATAAAACACAAAACGAGTTGGGTCCAAACATTAATGTTGATTTCAGAGTTTCCTCCCACATGATAAATAGAACTCTTATAAGGGTTCATACTTCCAATAGTTGTTGAGAAGATGAAAAAAAGATTTTTTAACTGTCAAATTTATTTTGGCCAATGGGCTTGACGCATAGAAAATTGTTAGGCCGGTGTTTTGCAATTTTCTAGCTAAATCTCTTCTATATAGTTTATAAAATGGGCTTTACACACAAAAAATTGTTGGGATGATGTTTTGCGATTTGCTATCTAAATACTCAATCTTTGTACTGAGAAAATTGATATTGTTTTTTTATTTGCATTATCTCTTCTATATGGTTGAGCACTAACTATATCTTTGTTTCTCTATAATATGCTATAGAAACCACAAAGCATTGGATTTGAGATGACTAAAGGTTAAACGATACATAACAGAGTTGGTATGCGCTCCCAAACTTATACTTATCTTTTTTGTTATTTTCATATTATCTAAACATAACTAAGAAACATCTTGAAAATCACAACTTAAAAGATGGAGAAAGAAATATATGTTGAATGCTATCAAATAGATGCACACTCTGTTGTACATGACAACATCGACCAGGTATTGCATAACAATTCCCTTTTCGCGAGAAAAGTTAGCTCGCAACACATTCTCCATTTAAAAGATGGAGACTCAGACAACGACAAGGCAATGATACCATTCTCCATACCCAGTTTTTTTCTTTTCTTTCACATGCTCATATATCTCAAATATCTTACACATCTATTACACTGTTCCATGTTGCAGCTACAATTGTTCGGCACCTAGTCAAATTTATTTTCCTCAATGGAACAACAATTGCATAGAGGGAAATTTCCAACTATGCTCTTCAAAAATATAACAAAGAAAAGAGATGTTAAAGAAAGGATCTTTCGCACAACCCAAGCAACATTTGTGACAAAATTTTGAATAGACATAGTACAAAATCTCAAGAAACTAACTAGCTCAACAACTGTTGTACGTATACATATACAATTCCATCCACACTTTGCACATACAAATTTCCTTAAACAATTTTGTGCGGCTTTTTTGTTGTACACATATATATTATAATGTTCAATATACTAACTACTATGATCACATGTGCAGGTTGAGGGTGTTTTGGTTGCAAAAAATGCATACTCGACCCTCTTCGAGCCTGTATATGCCAAATGAAACTCTCTTGCTTCTGCCTCTACTTTCATAAATGATGGCACAATTGATTGTCTATGATGCAATAAAAAATTCCCTTACATAAATAGACATTTCCTCAATGCTTCCATCTGAACCCTCAACAACACAATTGTACATTGTACAATTAGACAACCTATATTACAAGATGTGATTCCAGGGTTGGCATAACTTCCATATGAAGTATACCTACAGAAAAAGGAAAACACTATCTACATGTTACGCGACTTTCATGTCCATAGAAAATTTACATTAAATGAGGACAATGTGATACTGCATATCGCCTGAAACAAAAAAAATTTAAATAATATCATGCATTGACAAGAAACGAAACAATCTAATCTGTATCTGTCCATGCTACCCAATCAAGATATGAATAGAGTTTTTCAGTTCCATGACAAAGTGAACTGGAAGCGCATAAGATTGTTGAGTCCAGAAATGATAAGCATGAGGAAATACCTCATACAAGGTATCCAATTGTGAATAAATCAGGTCCATCCTTTGAGCCATCAAAATGGCTTGCTCCTCTGAACATAACCATTAGGAATTTTCAATAATATTGCAAATTTGGGATTTTTCAAACTCGATTAAGTTAAATGATGACACTCTTTTCTAGAACTAGTAATGTTAGAACATTGTCAGGTCAATAGGATCTTAGTTCATAGTACTATCAAAAGAAAATGTTCATAGTGATCTTGGTTCATAGTAATATAGTAATCAACAAATTTCTTGGTGCCCATTTTGGGATTTGGTTATAGACAGGATACAATGCCCAATCTCTGTTGATTTTTTCCTGTCTTGTGTTTGACCGATTTTTGTTCATGTGATTTCGTATTGTATTTAAAGGTTCTCATGGGCCCAGTTTTTGATTTATGGCTGGATGATAGATTCGATATCTTAGCGGTTTTTATATGATCTTAAAGAATATACAATACCTTCCTTACTGATGGGTGTTCTATATGCACTAAAAACACAGTAAAAACCCTCAATTAAATTATCAACCCGAGGTAAGTAAACTTAGAGTTGTAGCAAAATATATGCCAAAGGTAGAAGGGCTGGTAGGAGTATATTATAACTAATGAAGGTAGCTATCTAAGGCTAATATACTCAAGCAAACCTATCTAATGAGAAAACCCTACTAAGCAATTTGAAACTAGGTAACCTAAGTACTTTTGGGCCAAGGGTCGATGGATAGTCCTAAGAAAGAAAATAAAAAACTCTATGTAAACAAAACTAGTTCAACAATAAGCAAAAGCAAACTACTAAGCATAATAAGAAAATGACGAAAGAAAGCTATTTTAACTTGCCAACCTACATTCAATGAGCTACTATCCTATGAAAGCAAATAAATAAGCAAAGACACCTAACTAACCCTACCAAAGCAAATAGACAAGTAAGAAAAAACAACTATCTAACCTACTAAAGCAAATAAGAAAGAAAGAAAAGACAAATATCTAACCTATTAAAGAAAATAGATGGGTAAGCAAAGACAACTAACTACTGCAAGCAAAAACTTGTCATTGAACAATTATCTAGCCTAAGAGGCAAGTGGACTAAATGCTTAATGCAAAACTATTTCTAATGCATGAAAGGAAATCCATTTTATTGAAAGAAAGAAGAACTACCATTTAATGCCTAATCTATAATGAGTAAACTACTATCTAATTGATCAAAGCAAAGTCTATCTAACCTACAACAACGATAAAATCTTATATTAATCTACAAAAACAAGAAACTATCTCTTCTAATCTACAAAAGAAAGAAACTATCTCTAATCTATGAAACACTCAAATGTGATGCTGGTGGTTGTGTGAATGTCTTCAGTGTTGGATGATATCTCCGTGACACTTGACAACAAAGGACAATTCCAATGGTATAATCTCAACTCTAATCTCAATGGAAAAATGAAAGGTATGGATTAAACAATCCAAGGAGAGTTTATCCATGATAAAAATAATGTTAGATACCCTGCATATTCATGTATAAACCATCAACAACATAACATGATCATCATTCTACTTCTACAATATGTAATCAAAACTAGATTCAATCATTAACTAAGAGATGCAATTGCATTTTAATTCTAGGAAAGGAAATTGCATAAACGAAACTATGCTATGTCTATTGTAACCATTCAAACTGTAATAAGAAAATAATTAAGAACATAATTTAAACTATGATATTGAAAAGTAAACTAACAGTCTAAATTAACCAACAACTAATTAGACAAGATCTATATAAAAATGAGATAAGCAAACTATAATTAAAACATGGAATTAAATATATACATCCATCAATCCTTGTCAAAGAAAACCCAAATCAAAATATGTTCTATTCTAAGTAAACTTTGTATTAAACTTTAACGATAAAATCATAAATCAAGCATAATCTAACATCTAATTGCATATGGGGTTAGTATAGAGAGAGACTTGCAAGTTTGTTCCTAATCTACAAAATCAATACATGCTAATACATTTCATCATTCTAACCTGCAAAACAATTAAAACAATTAAACTACAACAAACTAGTTAACATAATAAAAGCATGCATGTACAGAAAATAAAAATAGCAATTAAATTAAGAAATGCATAAACAATAGAATGATAGTCACCAGACTACTGGTGGGCCCCCCAACAAGTCATGGCTACTTCCTACAAGCACACCATGAACTCAGCAAGACGAATTCACCATTAAAACTTGAAAACGCAATTCTGGCATAATTCTGGCAATGTAAAATATCAAAACAAAGAAAAACGAGTTTGTCTCCAATACAATGGTTCTTCTACTTGGTTAACAATCTTCTGACCATCCTAGTAGTATTCATAAGATTACAAACCAAGTGGTCAACCACAGGAGGGTCGAACCACTTCTAATTTTGGCAAATTACAATAAATGATGCCCTAACTGATAAAACAGAGTGAGCCAATAATTTCCCTCTTTGGACAACTGAAATTGAGTTGTCTGTAGCTAAGTAGCTAGAGGGGGCAAGGATAAACAAAACCCACATTTCTGATTTTCCCAACACTGGTCACCAATGCCATAACTGCCAAGTCTCCTTCCATTTCTGTGCAATACGAAGCGTTGGAATGAGTGTCGGATCGGGTACCGGAATGAGTGATGGAATGAGTGCCGGATCAAGTTATGGAACTAGAAACATAGTGCATTTTTCCCTGTAACACCATAAAAACATGAGTTAGATCTTGGAAATCATAGAGAATGATGAATTATACTTGATACAATCATTAAACATGAATTATACGTACCTTATGTCGATCATACCGTTTTATCACAAAATTCTTCAAAAAGATCCTTCAAAAGATGAAAAACACATATGTACATGTGGCAAAAGTGTATAATAATTGTCATAAAAATTATCATATCTCAGGCCCAACATTACCCCCACACTTACGATTTTGCAGGTCCCACTGCAAAAAAAAAAGAAGTTACCCCTTGTGGCTAGGATTGCTGAGGAGGATCAGCTTTGGAAGCCTCTCCTTCTTGCTGTGTAGACTTAGCCTTGTTCCTCTTGTGTTGCTTCAATTGTGCTCTGAGGCTGCGGTTAGATTTAGTCATTTCATCAACCAACCGCTGAAAGGAGCTGGCCTTTGCCTGAACGATTGCAATGTCATGATGAAGGTGTACATCTGTTGTCTTCATCTCTTCCAACTGTTGGAGAAGATGATGGTTTTATTTTTGTAGCTTCTCTATGGTTGGGACAGAATCAACGATCTCTGAGGAAGACTTAGATCCTTTGAGATATGTAGACAATCTATCAGTTTAGGATCTAAATGGGCATGGGTGAAGTAGGAGTGATGGGAAATCGATAAGGTGAGGTAGGTTCTGATTTAGTTTTCCTTAGTGGCTCTAATCCATCCATAGAGACTTCTCTAGGTTTCTTATGAGGGCTCTCAAGGTCCGAGGACACTTGGATAGGATCCGAATCAGGTGGAGGTTTTGCATAAGGATTGGTTCTTGTGTTCCGGGTACTCTTACGAAAGGGGCCTTTACCAAATCGATTGGCTCCCCTCTTTTTTGTGGGAATGATGGAAAAGTCTTGCTACATTACTTCTTGGAGCTTCTTAGGTGTAGGATCAAGGGAAAGTGAAGGCATTGGGGGGTCAACAATAGGCTTCTTTTGGTCTTTGATCTTGGTATTTTTACTCGATGAAGAAGTAGGGATGTCAACAAGATTTTGGTATTGTTCCGGCAAAGAGAGGGTTTGTGTAAGGGAGTTTGGAGTTCTTGGAGAGCGAGGCTTGGATGGAGAGATAGTTTTTAGGATAAGTGGATTTTTTCCGGTCTTAACTATCAAGTGAGGGTTTGCAAATTGGTAGATAAAGGCATCCCAAGTTTTCCCCTGTTTCTCCAACTTGACAAGAATAAGGAGTTTGATCAAGCCATGGTGGAAGAGACTATTGTGGAGGTTAGTCACAATTTTCCTCACTTGAAAGGACATCTTCACCAAGATTTTGAGAAAATAGAAGGAGAAGTTCAAGGGTTTGTTGAACAAAAAATGAGACAACAATCTAAAATGACAAGCTTTAAAAGTAGAGTATCTACCTTCACATGTAATTAACCTTGTGATGACAATGAGGGGGTTGACCAATTATGCTTTTATCCACTCCTTAGCATACCCTTTTTCTCTTGAAATGCTCTCAAATTCGAGATTAAACACCCTGTTGTAACTTGAGCATGACAATTGGTGGTTTTTGAACCATTTATCTCCCATTCTTCGAAGCTTTTTTGCAGCAGCAATGGATTCTTCTATGACTTCAAAGATAAGAGACCCTACATGTGTTGTCTTACCATCAAATCCAACTACAAATTGCATAGAGAGGCCGCCATCGTATCCCTACAAGCTAGACATAAATGGTCCCCAACCAACGTGCAAAAACACTTCCTTGCATTGTGCAAATTTGAGAATGGTAAACAAGTCTGCATAGGAGGAGGGTTCCTATCTCCTGGGCATTGTGATCGAGGTAAATTTAACCAAGCAAGGGCACGAACAGGCCAAGAGATGGCACAAATTGGGCACGGTCTGAGTGTGATTTGAACAGAGGATGAGATGGCAGAGGTTGGGCATGATTCCTTAACGCAGAGGAGAGAAAATGGCAAGGGAAAATGTAGATAATGGTTATCCAACCCAATTTTGGATGCATCTATAGTGGAGTAGGTTACCCACATGTGCACACAAGCTGCCATGTGTGGAGAATTTGAATTCGAAGGCTCAACTTTTGGGCAATGTAATGGTGTGTATTTAGATCAATGTCCAAGTCTTTTGACTTGGACATTTGATCATAAACATATGAATCATCTACAATCAATGTCTGCAACCAATTCAATTGAATGTAATTGATTTCTAGTTACCTGGAATCTAGAATAGTTACTAGTATTCAATTCAATGGAACTTCATTTGGCACTTCAAATAGTATCTCATTTGGCACCTCATACGGTACTTCATCCGGTACCTCTGTGTTAAGTGCATTTTCACCTCTTATAATGGATAGCCTACAACTTTGAAGTGTGTTTGACAGTCACAGTAGTTAATGAGTAGAAGAAAGATGCTCCATGCTCACTCAATCTTCTTGTATATGACATATAATGTCAAAAACCTACAATAAACAAGTTATAGCAAGCATAAAAAATGTATTTTCATACCTACAATATGCATCTTGTAATGGGAGATAACCAATAAAGAGTGGTCTGTTAAGCATGAGTTCAGTAATTTATAGCACGCAAGAGTTAAGAATTTTTTTTTAAATAACATGACTATCAATGTAATAACCTGTATCATGGTGATAATACAAAAATTCTTGCAAAGACTTATTTCTCTAGGCAATGATCATTTGTCAACTCATGAACCCCTCCCCCACACCTAAGTATTGTGACACCTCACAATCAAAAGTATAAGAAACTAGTCAGTATCCCCCAATAGCTGAAGATTTACAGTATGTCAAGTGTAGAGATAAAATTTCACAGATTGGTATGACGAGACGGTTAGGAGATGGCCCCACCTATAAGATAAGAGATCCTATATATAGATAAGAAGAGGTAGGAAAGAGAGTTTCGAGATAGTCTTTGAGTTATTTCCCAATGGCAAGTTTATGGAGTTCATTAACCTTATCTTAACCACACATACTTCACGTCAACTTTGTCTGCACGTAATGTCGTACATCAAGACAAGTTTAGATTTATTATTTATTTTTGTCAGATTACCATCCTCGCTAGGTAGAATGCCCCGCTACCAGCAAGCCTGTTCAGTACTTCGGCGGGTTTACCTAGTCATACCACAAGCCGGTACTCGCTGCCAACAGACTTATTCAGTATCCCGATGGGTTAGCCTCTTAAACCCTCATAGACTGGCCCTCCATATTTTAATATTTTTAATATAAGATTGCTTACGCAAGAAATGCAAGAAGATGGGGGGACAACTCTGAAAACTACTTTTTTCTTTTTCAATTGAGATGGTATTTATGTTAGAGGTTGACTTTCCGTTATATTGTTTAGTGGTTTTCCTTATGTAAGGGGTACTTAAGAATACGTGGCCTATCTAAATATATGATATAATCAAGTTATTTAGTGTGAAGTGGATGGTACCATTGAGAAAGAACAAAAATGTATCTCTAGGCTCAACTCACTTTCTTCTTTTGTAATTATTGTGATGTTTCCATGACTAACTGCTAATTAGACCTCCTTGTTACTCTTTGATAAAGACACTTGACTCACTTACTTAGGTTTCTTGGAAAAACTGTACGAGAGACCTCTAGGTTTGATAGTTATGGTATCACTTCCTTATACAGTGGTGAAGAGTTTCAAGAGAAACTGCTTTAGAATGCCTTAAAAATGAGATTTTTTGCAAAAACATGGCTAATTACAGTAAGTCAATATTCATTTGATGCTTTAGCAAACACAAAATTCAAGTATAACAATGTTTTGAAGAAAGATCCTTGAAACTGTGTACTCCTAGTGAAATAAATACTTACAGAAATATCTAGAATTGCCTTATTAACAAAATTCAAAAACTATTTACATATATATAGTAGGAAGTATTTAAAAAAAAATTCAAGAACAAGGGGGGACTTCCCCATCTACTAAGGCCAATGCCTTGTCAGCTAACATGACCTGTAGAAAATCCTCTCTGGAAATGGGCTTATGATAAAATTTAAGTCGGTGTCCATTTACCACAAAGGAGACTTGTCCATCGTCAATTGCTTTAATTTTACAGCTCCATTTTCATATACAATGTCTGCCTCGTAAGGGCCCAACCAACAGGTGGTAAGTTTTCCTTTGAAGGTTTTGAATCGGGAATCAAACAACATAGCCCAATCACCAGGTCGGAAGTGTTTTTTCTTAATAAACTTTTCATGCCACTTGCTCCTCTGGTTTTGGACTAATATTGTTCATTGGATGGCATCTTGCCTGATTTCATCCAACTCATTCAACTATAGGGCTTGTTTCTTTTGAGCCTCATCTAGGTTCAATCCTAATTCTGCGGCAATACGAAAGGTCCTTACTTTGAATTCTATAGGTAAATTTACTTGTTTCCCGTACACTAGCTCATAAGGGGTATGTCCAGTGGTATTCCTCCAGGTGGTCCGATATTCCCACAAAGCCTTTGGGAGCCTATCAACCCAATCCTGGTGATGTAACTGAACATTCTTGGTCAATATGGATTCCATAACTTTGTTTGTGGATTCTACCTGACCATTGGCTTGAGGGTTGTATGGAGAATATTTACGGTGTTTAATCACATATTTCTCTGTCATCTCTTTCATCAGCTTGGAAGTGAATTGAGTGACTTGGTCAATAACAATTTCATGAGGAACACCGAAGGGGGTAAATATGTATTCATAGATGAATTTGACAACAGACTTCTCTGTGGCCCTGAATAGGGATTTTTCCTCTACCCATTTGGTGACATAGTCCGTACAAACCAAGATATAGTTCTTCCTATGGGACATGGGTGAAATTGGTCCTATAAAGTCGAGGGCCCATTTTTCGAAGGGTTCTGTCATAACTTGGGAATGCAAAGGCATTTCGTTAGCTGACGTAAGTCTACCTATCCTTTGGAAACTATCACAACTTCTCACATACTTGGCAACATCTCTTAAAATGCTAGGCCAATAGTAACCTGAATGTAATACCTTATATGTTGTGCGTTTGTCATAGAAATGGCCACCACATGGTCCATCATGACAACTTCATAGTATTTCAGGTATCTCATCCTCTCAGACACATCTATGAATAATAAAATCAGGACCAGTGCGAAAGAGATAATGACCAACCCAAGAGTAATTAGCACTCTGTGTAATAATTTTCTTCTTTTCATGAGGTGACAAATGAGACGGTAATATCCTAGTAGCCAGATAGTTTTCCATATCCGCAAACCATGGGGTATTGATAGAGAGGGAAAAAAGATGCTCATATGGGAAACTATCATCTACAGGGGTATCATCATCCTCATTTTTTATTCGGGAAAGAAAGTCACCTACTACATTATCCTTTCCAGGTCAATCAAGCATAATGATATTAAATTCTTGCAATAACAAGAGCCACCTAGTCATTCAGCCATTAGTTATAGGTTTATTCATGTGGAACCTAATGGTGGAATGATCGGTGTGTACAAATACTTTATAACCTATAATGTAATGACAAAACTTGTTAATAGAATGAACAACTTCCAAGAACTCTTTCTTAGTGACTATGTAGTTCAACTCGGCAAGGGACAAGTTCTTGCTTACAAAATAAATGGCATAGGACTGTTGGTTCTCTTTCTTCCCTAATACCCCTCCTATTGCAGTGTCAGAGGCATCAGTGGATATATGAAATGGGAGAGTCCAATTGGGCCCTCTAAGAACTGGTGCCACAGACAACTTATCTTTTAGGGTTTCGAAGGCAGTTTGACACTGCTCAGCCCAAACAAAATCAACATCTTTTATCAATAATCCAAACATAGGTGCAACAATCTTTGTAAAATTTTCAATAAATCGTCGGTAATATCCGACATGTCCGAGAAATATGCTCACCTCTTTCTAAGTCTTGGGGGGTGGAATTCTAACAATAACCTCAATCTTTGCAGGATCGACTTTTATCCCTTCAGATGAAACATGATGTCCTAGAACCACTCCTTTAGTTAACAACATTTTTCATTTTTCATGACTTAGAGATAGGTTCATTTCCTGGCATCTGATGAGGAATTTTTGTAAGTTGTCTAAGGCTTCCTGGTAAGTGTTTCCATAGACTGTAAAGTCATCCATGTAGACCTCCACACAATGATGAATAGGATCAACAAATATCCCTAATACTGCTTGTTGAAATGTGGCAGGAGCATTACACAATCCGAATGGTAAGACCCTATAGGCATAGGTGCCCCAAGGACAAGTAAAGGTAGTCGTGTCCTGGTCCTCGGGTGCTATAAGAATCTAATTGTACCCATTGTACCCATCTAGAAAGGAGAAATACTTCTTTCCATACAAGGTGTCTAGAAATTGGTCAATGAAAGGAAGAGGAAAGTAGTCTTTCAGAGTGGCTTTGTTGAGTTCCCGAAAATCAACACAAAATCTCCATTTCTCAGTCACTTTCTTTGGGACCACTATAAGCGGGGATACCCACTTACTGTCGAAGATGGGAAAGATAAATCCAACATTTAACAACTTTTGGATTTCCTCCTTGACTATGTCTTTGAGTGTTGGGTTCATCCTTCTCTGGGGTTTCCTAACAAGTGTTACTTCCCCCTAGATGTACATATGACGAATGCATGCGTCAGGATGTACACCCTTCATGTCAGTATATCCCCAGGAAAATGCTCTTGATTGTTCTTTAAGGATATCTACTAACTGTTTCTGTTGGTCTGCATCTAGCCTAGAGTTTATATGTAAACATTTCCCCGGACTAATCTCATAGGGCATAGTATAAGACATGGCAGACTCATCTATCTCAAAAATAAAAGATGTCGAAGACAAAATGGATGGATCCAATTGTTCTTGAAATTATTCCCCAGACATGTACTCAAATTTGGGAAAACACTATGGAAAATCCACACATGTGATAGAAGAAATGAATTGGTTTAGCACATTTTCTATTGTGTTCTCCTGAAATTCCCATGCATGGTCACTTGGAAATACGGGTTCTTCTCAGTCCTTGTTCTCATATGGAGATTCAAGCCACCATAGATTCTCCATAATAGTTTGAGCTATAGGTTAAATGGTGAGCTTCTGGATAGAGAGACCATTTGAGATGGTCATTTCTCCTTCTCTACAACCAATAAATGCATTGGCTGTGGCTAGCCAAGGTCCTCCCAAAATAACGGGATGACCTCTAGCAAGATCCTTTGAATGAATGACAAGGAAATCTATTGAGTACTCCCATGAGGTTAAAGAAATCATGACATCATCTAAAATCCCTTCAGGTATAACCCTAGTCTTATCTGCTAATTCCAAAATGGTTGGGGTAGGCCGAAGAAGAGGTTGTAATTGTAATTGTTCCTGTAGTAGTGGTCATAACATTGATGGCTTCCCCTAGGTCTATGAGAGTGTTTCCGATGGCGACCTCATTAATGGTTATGGTCACTACGGGGTTTCCTAGATTCCCATACTTTGCTAGCTTTGGCTTCTCTGATATGTACTCATAGAGTCCTCCTACCAAATGTACTGTAGGAGGGTCCTTTTGCTTCCTACCTAGCTTCTTAATACACAATTCTTTGACTACCTTACTATAGATTGGAATGTCTTTAATGGCTTGAAGCAGGGGAATTTTGACACAAATATTTTTCAATTCATTTAGAATGTCAAATTCTGGTTGGGTGGTAGGTTTCTCGATTACCAATCGGTCTGGATAAGGAGGGACCTTCGTAATTTGTGAAGGTTCATTTTGGGGAAGCTTGGGTTCTTGATTCTTCGGGATAATAACATCTTCCCACTTAGTGTCATCCATGGGTTGTTTGGTGGTTTCTTCTTCTTCTTCTTCCTGGATGACTACTGAAGGTCTCTTCCTATCTAGAATTTTTCCCGATCTTAGTTGAATTTCTTGTAATGGAACATGAGTAATAACATATGTCAGGAAGGCCTGCATCTCAATATTGTTAAGAGGTTGAGGAGGCTTATTATTAGGGTTTGGCACTGGTTGTGCCAGTAATAGTGTTGGTCTTGGGGAGCTTGCATTTTTATATTGTAGCGGTTTTTGTTGTGGAATAGGAGGTAAAGGTGGTGGAACAAAACCTGGAAAAAGCTACAGAGTGTTCGATGGGAACTGAGGCTAAGGATGGTTGGACATAGGGATAGGTGGATCTTGAGTATTTCCTTGATTGTGTCCTCCTCTCCATCCTTGAAGCCAAGGATGTTGGTATTGAGTAGACCAGTTTTTCCAACCTGGTAGGTTCCACTGTTGTTGTTGTTGATAATAGGGTGGAACTTGGGATTGTAGATCTGGGTATGTGGGTTGGCTTCTAGGCTGCCATGGCCTCCTAGGTGCATAAGAAGACTCCCCAGGATCTCCACTCCTATAGATGGATAATAAACCAGGAAAGGATGGACATTTCTCAGTTGAATGGTCTTCTATGCAGAAGACATAAACTAAAATATTATCTAATGGGCATTCCCTTGAGGAATGCTTCCTCCTGCATCCTAGGCAATATATGCTCATTGCTACATTTTCCTCCTCCTATTTCTTTTTTATTTTAAGAGTGTCCAACTGGGAACCTATTGTGCTTAGTATGTCTATATTGAATTTTTCTAGAAGGTTCCCTATCTCTGCTCTTGTAATACCACCTAAACTAACTAGTTTTAAGCTTCTATTGTAAGGGTCCCAAACATTCTTTATTGTTTTAGCTTTAATCCTTGAGTAGTTTTTACACATTTCACATATCTCAAAAAAAGGGTTTATGATAAATGTCACCTAATTCCATCAGGTTAAGCATCTCTAGATACTCTTATCAAATTCCCTTAAGGAAAAGAGCCCTAACTGTATCCTCTGAAAGGTCATGGTATTTTGACTTCTGGGAGATATAACCAAATCTCTCCATATAGTCTTCAAGGGTCTCATCTTCTAATTGTTGAACCTTAAAGACGTCATTATGAGACTGCTTGGTCTTGCAGTAGTCCTAGTACTTCTTAAGAAATATGTATTTCATGGCTTCCCAAGACCTAATACTGGATTCTCCCAACCCCATGAACCATCTTAGTGCAGAGTCTTTGAGGGTGGCAGGTGTTTGTCCCTAAAGTTGCACTTGACTGTGAGAGGGCAAGCTATGGCATCATTCTTTTATTGCAAAGTATTATTTTGTAGGGTGGTTGAAAACTGGCTCAAGGTTACAACATGACATGAAAATCAAGATCAGAACATAGCATATCCCATTGGTTGAATAATAGGTAGACACATAGGCGGATTAAACCAATTTAAGAAAAAAGGAAGATGAAGTATTCAATTTGTCAACTTCACATAAATTCTCGTCTCAAAATGTCATAAAGAAACAAGGCCATCAGCTTGATATCAAAACTTGAAAATTATCTCTATAGTAAAATTTTCACTATATAAATTAATAGTCAAGAATAAAAAAGAATTGCAATCTGAATAATGAATTCAAGCATGAATAAATAAATAACAGAGACGAAAAAAGAGGGTCTAATCATCCATATGCCTTTTCTATTAAGTGTCAAATTGAACATAAATTCCTTATACAATGAGCTTCACAAAAAGGTCCCCTGGATCTCCAATTTTTTGACCTTCGCATAGTCTTTCCTTTCTCTATTTAAACTATCTATACAACTTCCAGATCCTATCCTCTAGTATATCTTTAATGACTAGATTCAAATAGTATCTATCTACTAAGGTAGTTCACTCAAAAAGAGATTCTACAATCCCAAAATAGATCACATCTCAACAACTTGATATTGCAAAATATTGGCAACATTTACATTTGACTCTACAAAATAGGAATTTAGTTTGATTTTGTAAAACAGATTGAGGTCTTAGCATCTCATTGACCAAAAACGAGTAGGCTTTGCCATATTTCCTGGAAAACATTTAAATCATGATTGTAGCAAATTTCCATGTTACCTTTAGTATATAATCACAGCAGTAGCTTTAGAATTTTTTTGTTTGAGCTTTGTGGTAAGCACGACATTGTGCCAATAGAGTCTAAAATTAATCTCCCTAAGTTCTTTGAGCAATGCCCTTTGCTCTTTCTTCTTATTTTTAAAACTTTAAATCCTTTCTTGCTGGCGAGCATTCCATTGTTCTATCTGTGCCTTTTCTTTCTTTAATTGTCTTATTGTTTTCTGAAATTCCTTGATCCTTTCTTTATCAATTCAGATTTTAACTCTGAATCCTAAGCATTCTTCAAAAGGTGCAGGTTCATTCAGGTTTAAGGCAACTTTGGGTCCTTTTTCTTTAACATGGTACTTTGAGACTAATCTCGAGCTATGTTCTTCATCAGAACTTGTTGAATCTATAGCTTCAGGAACATTTGATATGTGATCTGAGTCTTCAAAGTGATCCTGTTTATCCTCAGGGGTTTCACTGATACCTTTAGCCATCTCTTTATTTTTTTCTAATCTGGTTGAAGTTCTCGTTATAGGTCCTGTATATGGTGAAATCATTCTTTTTCCTTTGTTTATTGGTTTCTTAGGTAGTGAAGTTCTTTTTTCTCTTTTCCTGGTACTTGTTTCATCATTCTCAGAATCATCTTCGATGACTATGATGTTTTCTTCTTTGATTCATGGATTAAGCATGGCCTTTGACTTCATTCTATACTTGTTGGTGACCTTAGTAGAATTCCTTCTAGGTTTCTGTGATACAAACACACCTTTAACCCTTTTCCCTTTGGTTCTAGCACCCCTTTTACTGGTTGATGATGTTTCAAGCTTGATTGCAGTTTGAGTATGAAGATATTTATCTAAATCATTTTCCCCTTTAACATCTTCTTCAAAAAACATTTCAATTTATAGATCCCACCTAGGTCTTTTACTTCTTCTCCTCCTGGTCACCCTGATATCAGACATCTCCTCTGTCACAAGGGTTTCATCGAAAATATCTCGGCTTTGTGTAACGGTCTTTCTCCCTTTACTTTTCTTCTGCTTATTGGACTGAATGTTAGGGTTTAAGGATTGTGTGAGCTAGCTCTAGGGCTTATATAATTCTCTCAAAGAAGACATGACTAAGGTTTTAATTAGGACTTGATGGAACAAACTGCTCTTAGCATTGGTGGAGAGTGACTACACTCTCTTTGACATCTTTGTCAAGCTTTTAAGTAGAAAATAAGGGAGATTTAAAGGGTAATCACCATTTAAATGAATTAGTATCCTGATGTGGTAGATATAGACCAATGAGAATCTACCTTCGTAGGTGATATACATGTGGATCATGATCAGAGCCGTGTACCATTTGGGTCAAATCCAGCTACGAGGTATTCCTCTTTTCCAATCCAAATTTTTCTTATCTGGAAGCAAGAATTGGTTTACAAACTCTATAACCATAAGATCTTTCTTCCACCATCTTTATCTTCCAACCACCAACCTGCAAACCTTTGCAATAGTCTACTCTATCACTAGCATCAACATCTTACCGATTTCCACCTCGTGACCATCAAAATTCAGAGCGAACTCCATGGAGACCTGCTCATCATAACCCTGAAAAGTGGTAAGTAATTCAAACCACCCAGTGTCTCTAAACCTTTGAGCCATCTGAGGATAGGATTTAAGAAGTTCGGTACCCTTTGGTTGTATTTTGAAAACATGTCTGCTCTTCTTTGGCACCATCAAAACACAATTATGCAACTAGCGCCTTCGGGTTCCAAATTTTCCACCTACAATCTGTTAGTGTATACCGTTCCTTTGAGCAAATACCTGCACCTGAATTCAGAAAAATCAAATAGGTATAATATAATGATCATTGAGAAATGAGTGATTTAAAATGAGTCCTGAGTGGGTACACAACAATCGAATTATGAAACGGTTGAATTTGTAAATGATTTCCAAGCTTTCGTGGATGCATGCGAACTCTCAACCCACGATTCATGTCATCATAATGAAATATGGATGGCAAGCGCGTATCAAGGCATGATTATTTTGGTGCTACGGGAATAGCCTTATTCCCGTAGCGCTATTAATGACTTAGAACAATTTGAAAGTTTGAAATTCAAACAGGCATATAAAGTGACACCTCATTTTAAAACTATGTCTTTCAAAATCAAACTCAAATAAACTATCCAAAAACTGTAATGCAAAACATAAGACACTAAAAACAAAAATTGAAATCAACTGGAAACATAAAATGAAGTGTAGGTAAGAAGGATTTAGGATAAGGGTTTCTCACTAAACTAAGACAAAAATAGAGACTAACATTGGCTCCTTCTAGGGATGGAGTTTTGATAATAAACTCCAAGAACTGTAGACCAATGCCTTTCCTTTATCTCTGATTTACTAATTCCCCTTCAACTGGCAGTCTTTTATTCTCATCATAACTGTAAAAAACAAGTCCATTGGGTATATGGAGTCTTTATTGAAAAGAAAAAACCTAATGTACTAACTAAAACCTGATGAGCCCTTAGAGAAAATAGTGCTTCAAGAACCTCCCATTCTCTGGGCCCCAAAAAATTTCAGTGTTATCTAAATTATGCAGGAGAAAGGTGTTATTGTTGATTACCTTGGCTACCCAGAAAGGACCATACCATAGGTTATCGAACTTTCCATGTTTTTCTTTATCCTCTCTCCTGGAATCCCATCTTAACACCAAATCTCGTTCATTGAAAACATATTTCTTAGTTCCCTTATCAAATGTAGCCTTGATTTTTCTCTGATGAGAAATAGCTTTCTGATTAACCTGTTCTCTGACCTGTTGAACTTCAATCATATGAAAGATTCTTCTTTGGACATTATTGGGTTCCTCTAGTTCTTCTTGCAAAAAATTTAAAACCGGCCGACCCAATTAAGTTGGAAGAATTTCTTCTGTCCCATATACCATCTGGAAAGAAGATGTCCCAATAGACTTCTTGTTACTGATACGATCAGCCCAAAGGGAAAGCTTTAACTTGGAATCCCATGATTTTTTATTTTCTGTTAATAATTTTTTGATAATCCTTATCAGAGTTTTATTGGAATATTCTACCAATCCGTTCCCTTGGGGATAGTAGGGGGTAGAATGAACCAATTTTATACTATACTTATTGCATAATTCAATCATGGAATTTGTTTTAAAAGCCTGTGCATTATCAGTGACCAGTTGTTTAGGACAACCAAACCTAGAAAAAATATATCCTTCTAGAAATTCCATGATTACCTTGTATGTCGTATTACGAGTCAGAATTGCTTCAATCCACTTAGTAAAATAATCTATGGCTATAAGAATCCATCTATGTTGTCCTGAGGATGATGAATTAATCTCTCCGATGAAATCCAATCCCCATTGTTGAAATGATCCATGGGTGATGATTGGTTTTAGAAGAAGGGATATAAGTTTCTGCTTTCCAACAAATTTCTGACAAGGTTCACATGCCCTGACCTGAGCAGAAATATCTGAGAATAGAACTGGCCAGTAATAACCTGCTCTAAGAATCTTGAAGGGAGTATCCTTCCAATGATGATGGCCTCCATAGACACCATGATGCAAATCATGAAAGATTTGTTTAGCTTCATTTTCGTCCACACACCTCAACAAAAAATCATTGGGGTCCTTCCAAAACAGGGTCTGATCAACAATATAGTACTTTACAGCCCTCAACTTTAATGATATAAATTTTGATTTATCCAACTCTGGGGGACATTGAAAATTCAACAGAAATAATACGGTATCTTTGTACCATTTTGAAGAAACATACTTGTTGTTTATCTGTAAATTTATTTCTTCAATCTGGATAGAAGAGTCCTGTGTCATGTTTGAAAGATGGTATAACCCAATTGCTTTGCAATTAGATTTTTTCATTAATTTGGCAAGGCCTTGTCCTTTTATCAGCTGAGTAGGCTTTATGGTGAGATCTTATTCCAGGATTTTGGTTATCCATTTCCCTCGCTTTCCTTCACAATCTGGCTGAACCAATATTTCTTTGACTACACTGCTTGGGACATAAGCTATAATTTTAGTTTGAAGAACATATACTCTGAAGGATTTTAAAGCCTTTACCAAGGCATAGGCTTGTTTTTCTATTAAATCATACTTCAATTCAGAGTCTCTGAGGGTTTTGCTAAAGAGAGATATAGGCAGCTCGTATCCTTTCTCATTTCTCTGTAGAAGAACAACAACTATGGTATTCTTTGATGCAAATGAAAAAATCATGAATTCTTTGGAGTAATCTGGGCTAATTAGAACAGGTGCCTGAACGATAGCTTGTTTGATCCTTTCAAAGGATTCTCTTGCTTCTGGTATCCACTTAATTTCTGCATCCTTTTTCAACATGTTAGTGATGTACTTGACAATTTCTGCAAAGTTAGGTATAAACCTCCTTAAAAAATTAATTTTACCAATGAATGACTGAATAGACCTTTTATTTCTTGGAATGTTGATTTGTTGAATAGCCTTTACTCTTTCCGGATCTATTTTAATACCTTCAGGTGAAACAATGTGTCCTAGAAGCTTTCCTTTCTCCATGGAAAAATGTGATTTTTTAGGATTAAGTGATATGCCGTACTTCCTGCATTTCTCAAAGGTTTGCTTCAAGTGTTGTAAATGTTCTTCATTGGATGCCGAAAATATAGTGGTGTCATCAAGGTAAATAACCACAAACTTGTCTTTCTCCCCAATGAAAGCGATATCCATAGCCCTTTGAAATATAGCTCATGCATTCATCAATCCAAACGACATCTTTTCGTACATAAAGGTGCCCCAAGAAGTGGTAAAAGCTGTTTTATTTTTATCTTATTCCATTACTGATATTTGATTGTACCCTGAATATCCATCAAACATAGAGATTCTCTTTGCGCCAACTCTTTGTAAGATATAATCCATTTTTGGTAATGGATAATTGTCTTTCAGAGAGCACCTGTTTAGACTCCTAAAGTCTACACGGAGCCTTATCTCTCCGTTCTTTTGTCTGACAAATACAAGGTTGGATACCCATTCCGAGTATCTCAATGAAACTGTGATTTTTTCTTCCAACAACCTTTTCAACTCCTTTTCTATTATAGGTAACAGTAAAGGATTAAATTTCCTGAACTTTTGTTTAACAGGTTTTGATCCAGGTTTCAGAGGAATTTTGTGTTGAACAATCTTTGTATCAAACACCTTTATATCTTCATAAGACCATGTAAAAATGTCTGAATAATGTTTCATTAATTCAACATATGCTTCTTTCTATTTTTGTGACAGTTTCCTAGATATTTTTACCCACCTGGGATTTGCATCCGGACTAATGTCACAGTCTACTACATCCATTTCTTCTGTTTGGATAACAACCTTCCTGGAAACATCATTATGATCGAACAACCTTTCTAGTGGGACCAAAACCTTGGGCAGGTGGTTTGTCGTCAATTCAATGATTTTGTGGCAAGAAATTTTATCTTGAAGGACTTCTATAGCATGTCTTTACGCTTCCCCATCTTCGTCATCTTGGTCAATTGAAATGTTAGAAAACTCTTCAATAGTTTTCAAAAATCTTTGAATTTCCTCATCATCTTTAAAAACCTGCCAATGTTTTATATTATCTGGTATTGAAGGTCTATTTCTGACTTCAACTTTGAATTTCAGATTAAGAAACATAGGATTTTTAAAGTTGCTAGTTACTAGTGCCAAAGAGTCGGCCTGCTGATTCAAATTTCTATGCACAAAAGTAATATTAAATGCAGAAAAGAAATTATTCACATAATCCCACACCTCATTTCTGTATTGTTTTAACCTTTGCTGTTTGGTTTGGTATATATTCTTGATCTGGTGAATAATAAGTTCTAAGTCTCCAAAAACAGATAGCCTGTCTACTCCCATATCTCTAGCAGCTTTCAAACTTAACAACAAAGCTTCATACTCACTGATGTTATTAGCGGTGTCAAATTCAAGTTTATATGACATGGGGATAACCTCCTTGGTAGGGGAAATGAAGACAATACCAGCTCCAGAACCTTCTTTAGAACATGCTCCATCAAAATACATTTTCCAAACAAAATTGTCTTTATTGTCTCCCACTGCAGTTGTTGACTTTCTGACTGACACTTCTGCCATTTCCTCACTCATATGAAAAATAGAAGAACCAAGATCATCTTCTACAACATATATAGGATGACTAGTGGGATTATTGTGATCACTTACCAAATAATCCAATCTAACTTCTCTGTATAATATTCATTGTTCCCCACCAAAAACAGGTATGGTTGCATAGCTAAGGTCCATCTGTAAAGTACCACCTACCTTCTTAGCCCAAGATCTTGAAAGAAGCATTCCAAATTTTGGTGGTATGTCAGCCACGATAACATCTAATACCACACTTTTCATAGGCAATTGGGAAAGAGTAACAACCACATATTTCATAACTCCAAGGCATTTGACTTTCTTGGATTCAAAAGAATATAGATCATGATACGGTCTAGTAATGTCCAACCCTAATTCTTCCATCACCACCTTGGGCATTACATTATGCAAGGCACCATAATCCATTAAGCAGTTGTGCAATATCTTGTCATGGATATTTAATGAAATGTAAAAATGTGGAGAGGCATCAATTCTATCTTCAATGTGAGGTCCAATAGTTATAGCAGGGTTTTCATCCTCTAGATTGACCATATTTGAAAAGGTGACATGAGCTGGAGCCTGCAGAGCATTGAGGATGATCTTTCTGAAAGGTTCTATTTTCATGAGTTCTAATAATGGCACTGAAATCTTGATTTTGTTGATTTCATGTTCTAAACTGAAAGCAAAAACATTTCTATCTGGTTCCTTTATGTCAATAGTACTATCCTTGGAAGGTTGTTTCAGTGGTTGATCAACTTGGATCTTGGGAACACCTTTGATAATTCCTGTTTTAACTGGAGTATTGGCCTTCTTTGTGGAAACAGGTGTATCAAATTTAGGTGCATTTGAACCAGATCTGAGATTGTATTTTTTCCTTTTAGGTTCCTGTTGGACGATCTCATCTTCATCCCCTTCTTCAAACTGATTTGCAATCAAAGCATCTTCATAATTCTGTTGTGTCACATGTAGAGGAGATGATTCCGAATCATTCAAATGAACTACAAGGTCTTCTTCTGTATCATCCTCCTCCTCCTCCTCATCTACTGCATTATTCTGAAAAGGAGGTAGCACCTTTTGGTCATCTTGGTTTTTTCTTTCTCTTGGTAAGATTTGAGGTACATTGTTTGGTCTCCTGAACTGATTTGGATTTCTGTAACTGCCCTCCTGTGTAGGTCTACTGGGTTGTTTTTGTTCTATCTTCAACCTTGCCATTTCAGATGTCATATTTTTCAGCATCTTAGCCATTTCATCCATTTTAGAGTCAGATGCTGAATTAGAAGATGAAGGCAATTCTTCCTTTTTCCTGTCTCTTTCATTTCTAGACTTCAATTTGTCTGCTGCTAATATGTTTTATTCTACCTCTATAGCAACATCTTGCATCAATATGAGGGTAGTGGTTCTTCTTTACCTAAGCAACAAGGAAAATTCAACATCAAATACATTGGCAAAAGTGATTTTAACTAATGTCTCTGAAGGTTTTATCTCCTCTAGAATTTTACCATACATCTGGTTGAACCTTTTGGTAAAATCAGGTATTGATTCACCTTGTTTCCTCCTTAAAGCACCGAATTCGGTGATGTAGTATAAAAATTCCTTCTTGTCTTCCCATTGTTTAAGAAAGGCATCATCTAAGGCTACGATATCAGTTATTGAATTAGGAGGCAAACTCCTGAACCACTTTCTTGCTTCCCCATTTAGACTTTGTACGAATAGTCTCATCCACACATCAGCATGCTCTACATTGAAATTATCTGCAAAACTATAAAATGAACTCAAATGCTCTTCAATAGTAACTGATCCATCTCCATTGAATCCAGGAAAATATCTCATATAATCATTTGGTGGAAAGGCACACATGACTTGTAGAAGAACCAAGGGAGCATGCCTTGTTGTAACTATTTCGTCCATTCTGTCTGTAACCATATTAGCTATTTTTGGAGCTATGGGAGTGAGTAAGATTGGTAATGCTGAAGGAGAAGGCATGCCTTGTTTATTACAACCTATATGTGTTGTCCCTGAGTTTTTATCTTTAGCAGATAAGGATTTCTCTTCTAGACTAAGATCAACTAATGGGTTGAGAAACAGAGGATTCTCAAAAGAAAAATAATGTGATCTAAAATCCCCAAATGAGATAGATCCAAGAGACGAAGAAGGTGTCTCTGGTTCATTCTTAATATCTGTGTTGTGAACTCTCGAAGTTTTAGTCATAGGAAAAATGTCTGGATACTCCTGTTTAATGAGTTCAGTAAATAACTTCCACTGTTCTAGAGTTAATTCTGAAATAGTTGAAGGGAATGAAACTATATCAGACTCAATAACAAGTTTATTTTCACTTTCAGGATTCACATTTTCATCTAATTGGGTTTTGATGATTTCATAGGATTGTCCTTGAGAACTTTCTGAACATAATTTTCCCTTTAAGATTGAAGACTGACAGAAAAGAACTTTAGGTTTTCTTAATAAATTTTCAGGATCTGGAACTACTGCAACAGGCTCAAGATCTGGGTTTTTCCTGGTTACTAGTCTCTTACTAGGAGCCACAATTACCACAGAGGAGTCACCAAGTGAATAATCAAAGTCTTAAATAATTGTCCAAAATCTTGTTCACCACCAAGATCTGAATGTAAACTTGTCATTTCCCCAAGGAAGATCTCTTCATTTCTTTGTCCCTGGCAATGGAACCAAAAATTTTAGTCCCTAAAGTTGCACTTGACTATGAGAGGGAAAACTAGGGAATCATTCGTTTATTGCAACATATTTTTAAGGTTTTATGATTTGGTTTTTTGTGGGGTGGTTGAAAAATGGCTCAAGGTTACAACATGACATGAAAATCAAGATCATAACATATCACATCCCATTGGCTGAATAATAGGTAGACACATAGGTGGATTAAACCGATTTAAGAAAAAAGGAAGTTGAAGTCTTCAATTTGTCAACTTCACATGAATTCTCATCTCAAAATGTCATAAAGAAACAAGACTATCATCTTGATATCAAAACTTGAAAATTACATCTATAGTAAAATTTTCACTGTATAAATTAACAGTCAAGAATAAAAAAGCATTGCAATCTGAATAATGAATTCAAGCATGAATAAAAAAATAACAGAGTAGAAAAAAGAGGGTCTAACCATCCATATGCCTTTTCTATTAAGTGTCAAATTGAACATAAATGCCTTATACAATGAGCTTCACAAAAAGGTCCCCTAGATCTCCAATTTTTCGACCTTCGAGCTATGTTCTTCATCAGAACTTGTTGAATCTATAGCTTCAGGCACATCTGATATGCGATCTGAGTCTTCAAAGTGATCATGTTTATCCTCAGGGGTATCACTGATACCTTTAGCCATCTCTTTAGATTTTTCTAATCTGATTGAAGCTCTCGTTACAGGTCATGTAGATGGTGAAATCATTCTTTTTCCTTTGTTGACTAGTTTCTTAGGAAGTGAAGTTCTTTTTGCCCTTTTCCTGGTACTTGCTTCAGCATTCTTAGAGTCATCTTCGATGAATATGATGTTTTCTTCTTTGATTGATGGATTAAACATGGCCTTTGACTTCAGTCTATACTTGTTGCTGACCCTAGTAGAATTCCTTCTAAGTTTCTATGATACAGACACACCTTTAACCCTTTTCCCTTTGGTTGCAACACCCCTTTTACTGGTTGATGGCATTTCAAGCTTGACTGTAGTTTGAGTATCAAGATCTTTATCTGAATCATTTTCCCCTACAACATCTTCTTCAGAAAACATTTCAATTTCTGGATCCCACTTAGGTCTTTTACTTCTGCTCCTTCTGGTCACCCTGATATCAGACATCTCCTCTTTCACAGGGGTTTCATTGAAAATATCTCGGCTCTGTGTAACTATCTTTTCTCCCTTTGCCTTTATTATTCTTATTGGATTGAGTGTTAGGGTTTAAAGATTGTGTGAGCCAGCTCTAGGGCTTCTGTAATTCGCTCAAAGCAGACATGACTAAGGTTTTAATTAGGACTTGATGGAGAAGACTACTTTTAGCATTGGTGGAGAGTGATTGTACTCTCTTTGACATCTTTGTCAAGATTTTGAGTAGAAAATAAGGGAGATTTAAAGGGTAATCACCATTTAAATGCATTAGTATCTTGATGTGGTAGATATAGACCAGTGAGAATCTACCTTCACAAGTGATATACCTATGGATCACGATTAGATCTGTGTGCCATTCAGGTTGAATCCAACTACGAGGTATTCTCCTTTTCCAATCCGAATTTTGCTTATCTAGAAGCAAGAATTGGTTTCCAAAATCTATAACCACATGCTCTTTCTTCCACCATATTTCTCCTCCAACCACCAACCTGCAAGCCTTTGCAATAGTATGCTCTGTCACTAAAATCAACATCTTACCGATTTCCACCTCGTGACCATCAAAATTCAGAGCGAACTCCATGGAGACCTACTCATCATAACCCTGAAAAGTGGTAAGTGTTATCCCTGATATCTAGGGATAACTAGGAGATCATGTCTCGAGGCCCACATGGTCCTAGACATGGAGTACCGAGAGCAGGATT
>JZKD02S0505075.1:119359-165762 GCA_000966675.3 Picea glauca | reverse complement strand
TATCCATGTGAGTGGATCTGGGTATAGTTGGATGATGACGGTATATCAATGACAGAGATATTGACAGGTTGGATGATTATTTGATCATCAATGACAGTGACAATATCAGTGGTAGTGAAGTGAGTCTACACTTATATTTCAGGGAGGGAGGACGGGAGATGCTAAAGTCAAGGGAGATAAACTCCAAACCTTTAGAGCTAAGTTCAAAAAATTGAATATGAAGGAAGACGAAGAAATTGCAACGTAATTTATGTGAGTTGATTAAATAGTGAATGTTATTAAAGTTCCGGGAGAAGAGATGAAGGAACCAGTCATTGTTCAAAAGGTACTAAGCTCTCTACATATGATATTTGATCCAAAGATTTCATCTCTAGAAGAAAGAACAGATCTAGACACTTTGAGCATGGATGAGCTACATGGGATATTCACCGCATATGAAATGAGAACGTAACAGGAGAATCCAGCCACAAAGGAAGCAACATTCAAAGCATCCAAGAAGACAAAGAAAAAGAGCAAGCAAAATCCAAAGTTAGATTGTAGCTACAACGATGATTCAGAGGAGGATGAATAAATGGAAAACTTCGTAAGAAAGTTTCAAAGAGGAACTAGAAATTACAAAGGAATGCTTCCATTGGAATTTTTTAATTGTGGTGGTATTGGTCATTTTTCTTCTAAATGTCCCCATAAGAATAAGGAAAGTAATGAAGAAGAAATCCCTAAGAAGAAAAAGAAAAATCAAAAGGGTAGAAGTGTATAAATTTTAATACAAATTATGGATTGCCTAGATTCTCATGATCTAACAATTATATGCCACTGTTAAATACATAATCGCTTCTACAAATATTCTTGCGGAATTTAAAACACGATCGCCAATTGAAATATCAAGAAGAAAGATCAATCACACATAACACAAATGTTTTTCCGGGAAAACATAAAGCTAAAAAACCCACTATCATATATTATGTATATATCATGGATCATGAAATAATCTCATACAAATATCTAATCCAAGAGCTCTCAGTACAATATACAGTCGTCTCACACTGTCATACAAAAATTGACAAATTCATGTGCCAATTTACTGCTTCGAGACAACCTGCCTCCTATACGCAATCCCTGCTAATGGAAATCTCTACAATGAATGAACTCCTCGTTCCTAGGTTTCACATTCCTCATTGTCACATCCAATGTGTGTGTGGTTGCATGAGTGCACCCACTAAAGTCACAATTGATAGTCAAATTGTCCCTTTCACTTGTTATCTCAACTGGGTCTCCATTGGATCTGACATCCATGTAGTTAACAGTGGTAAATCTTCAGTTGCGTGTGAGACCACTGATTGTGAATTAATTAATAATTAATTTACTGATCTCTCACTAGTGTAAGTTCAGTTACAACTAGTACAACTGAGCTTAACTCACTTAACTAAGTTAAGCTACTTTACAACTCACATAACTACACATCTAACTCTGTTACAACTTCGAATCACTCAGTTACAACTAATTCGACTTGAATGTACCACCAGTCAACCTTTGAACTCGAATTTCATATAGCTAACTGATTTGCCACTTTAGTTAAATATTTCCAAGTGCTCATTGGGAATAGACTAATTATTTATTGTCCAACTATTATTAAGGGATAATAATAGTCGACATACATCTATAAAAAGAATCCGTTCACCATCTATAAATAGACATCATCTATAAATAGATTTTTCTCATCATCTAAAAATAGACTTCCACCTAAAAATAGCCCGAGGTTCCATCCTAGTGTAGGTGCATAATTTTCACTAGGATCTTCTTGTTGAATCTCAACACTCCCTCTCAACAAGAAAGGGATTATCCTTCACCCCGATCCTATCTCTATGGTATTCGAATTTGCTCCTAGTGAGCGCCTTCGTCAGAATGTCTGCATCCTGATCTTCTGTAGGAATGTACTGAAGCAACATGATCTTTCACTGCACACAATCTCTAATATGATGATACCAAATATCTATATGCTTACATCTATCATGAAACATAGGATTAATCGAGATTTTAATGCAACTCTGATTATCACAATGAATCACTGTCAGATCTAAATGAGAACCAAACAAACCAACCGATATCTTTCTCATCCAGATAGCCTCACATGCAGCTTGACTTGCTGCCATGTATTTCTCTTCCGCTGAACTGAGTGCCATGGATCTTTGTTTTCTACTATACCAAGAAACAATTGTAGATTCAATACTAAAGATCCCCCCTAATGTGCTCTTTATGTCCGTTGGGCTACCCGCCCAATATGCATCCATGAAGCCATGCAAATTCACCTCATCTATTTTTCTGTACCATAAGCCATATTTAGATGTGCCCCTCAGGTATCTCAGGACATGCTTGCCCGCCTTCCAAAAGAGCTTGGTAGGCTTAACCATCACTTGACTTAGTTGGTTAACCACATAGCAAATGTCCGGTCTCATGTTCACCAGATACATTATCAAACCCACTAACTATCGATATACAGTAGCATCTACTACCTCTCTAGAAGTAGCATCCTTTTTCCTCTAGTTTCCTGGAAGAGGAGTATCCATGGGTTTGTAGCACTCCATGTGAAACTTACCCAGTATCTCCCTTGCATACTTTCCTTGAGACACAAAAATTTCACCATCTCGCTGCCATATTTCCAATCCAAGGAAATAATGAAGGAGGGACATGTCCTTCATCTTGAACTCCTTTGCAAGGTCCTCCTTGCATGAGTGTATCAAATGCTCATCATCAATCTGTATTAAATCATCAACATAAAGAACAATGATTAAAAGCTTACCCTCCACCACAATTTGGTATACGTTTGCATTCGCTTCACTTTTGGTGAAGCCTAGTCCGGTGAAATAGTTGTCTATCCGAGTGTACCAAGCACAGGGTGCTTTCTTCAGCCCATACAATGCTCTTTTGAGTCGGCACACATGTGACTCATTCCTAAAGATATAAAATCCTTTAGGATTCTCTATGTACACTTCTTCCTCAATGATCCCATTGAGAAACACAGTTTTTACATCCATTTGATGAATGTGCTAGCCCATCTACACTAAGAGACAAAGGATGGTCCTTATGGAAGAAAACCGTGCGACAGGTGCAAAGGTTTCTTCATAATTTATCCCCTCAATCTGTGAGAAGCCCTAGGCCACAAATCTGGCCTTGTATTTTTCAACACTCCCATCAGAAGCTTTCTTTACCTTGTAGATACATCTCGAACCTACCACTGATTTGTCGACCAGTCTTGGGACAATTTCCTATGCACTGTTTTTGACAATGGAGTCATACTCCTTCACCATTGCATCAACCCAAGTGGGATCTTGCACTGCTTCCTGAAAGGAAGATGGTTCAGTCACAATACATTTTCTCATGAGAGACATGTATCCATTAAATCGATCAGGAGATTGTCTATGTCTGCGTTGTGAAGTAGGGGCTCCTACATTCTGTGCAACATCTAGTCTCAATCTATCAACTTTCGTGGTTTGCTTTCTGCCATTTCTGATGGATGGCTCTACATGAGTGGCTTCCTCCACTCCATGAACCTCCTCATGTGGTTGATCCACATCTTGAGACTCATCTTTGGGAACCCGTAGTTCCTCCTATGCATGCAACTCTAGCTCCCTCTCAAGCGACAACCGCATGGCTTTCCCCTCATCGAATTTTATATCCTGTCACATAACAGTCATATTACTGTTAGGAAAATACACATGATAATTATAGGGTGTTTCTATGTACCCCACAAATATCCCAACTTCAGCAGTCGACTCCATCTTCTTCCTGGCATTCTTGGTCACATGCACATAAACAAATGAGCCAAATATCTTAAAATGAGAAACATTAGGTTTCTTACCAGTAAAATATTCTTCAGGTGTACTCATGTCAAGTACTCTATGAGGACAATGATTTTTCCCATAAACCACAGTAGGCCCTGATCATGCAACATCGCTCGTTCTGCACCCACGATCTGTTCCACCAAGCAAATGCATTGGTAGGCCCTGGTCATGCAACATCACTCGTTCTACACCCACGATCATTCTGTTCTTCCGCTCCGTGACCCCATTTTGTTGTGGGTTATGAGGCACTATGAGTTATCTTCAAATTCCTTCTTTGCTACACAAGTATTTGAATTCATTAGAGATGTATTCTCCACCATTATCACTCCTCAAAGCCTGATCTTGCTTCCCTGACTCTTTCTCCACTAATGCATTAAACTCACAGAACTTTGAGAATGTTTGATCCTTCTTCTACATGAAGAAGATCCAACATTTACGAGAAAAGTTATGAACAAAATTAACATAATACTTATGTTTTGTTGTTGAAGCAACTGAGAATGGTCCACACACATTTGTGTGAATTCTCTTTAGGATCATTGAAGCACGGTTCTCCTTTTCATGAAAGGTGGACTTTACATACTTCCCCATGGTGCAACCCTTGCACTGATCTAACTGAGCAAGTGTTCCCATTGGAATTCCAGTAGATATTTGCTGCATGATTTTCAAGGCTCCATGATAAAGATGGCCCAATCGCCTATGCCATAATTCGCCCTTATCCCGGCTCACTACTTTTTCTGTCTTTCCCATCCTAGCAGCGCAACCATATACGTCTAGCTTGTAGAGATTCTTAACTCAAATCCCTATCTTATTGACTTGACCCGTTGTTTTATGTTGCAGAAAATATTTTCCATCGCTGAAAACAATGTCATAGCCTCTGTCCTCCAACATTGCGACTAAGACCAAGTTTTTCTTCAGACCTGGAACATGCATAACATCTTTCAATTGAAATGGTTTACTTGAATTCCTCTGAAAGGTAATGGTACCAATTCCATTCATACTGTATCATCCATCATTGCTCATCTCTATATGCATTTTGAGATCTTTCTCCTCCAAGTCACTGAAAAGCTCCTTATCTTTCGTCATGTGGAAGGAAGTGCCACTATCTAAATACCACACCGATCCCAATGCACTTAACACCATGCATGCAATTAAGGAGAAGTCAAGTTCAAATTGCGAGGCAAGGGCCTCACCAGCTACAGCTCCATCAACGTTCTTGTTCTTCTTCTTCTGCAGATAGTTAGTAGTGAGATGCCCATGCTTGTGATAGTGAAAACACTTCACTCTGGACAAATCCAACTTCTTTCCTTTAGACTCAGATTTTGAATGGAATTTATTCCCATTACCTTTCATTGCCTTGGCAGCCAAAGCACAATCCTATTCATCATCAATCTTTGATGAAGAGCCATTTTTGGTGTTCCACCTGAATTCCTCCTACACCAAATCTGACCATAGTCGTTCCCAATTTGGCAATTTTTCCCTTCCATTGACAGAGTCTTGATAACTGTGCCAACTCTTAGGAAGTCATAGGAGAGCCAATATCACTAAATCATCATCAGCGACTGTTATTATCACACTCCCCATCTCATCCCAACATTGAACAAACTTTGTGAGATATTTTGGAATGGAGTCGCCCTTCGCCATCTTGATCTTTCTGAGTTTATCTTTGAGTGCCAATTTCCTATGGTCGTTGTTATTTTGGAATAGATCTATCAAAGTATTCCACATTACATATGGTGTGACTTTCCCATGGAGGCTTGATACAATGTGGTCTTTTACTCCCTCCAACATGATCCTCCTCGCCTTTGCCACTTTATTTTTCCATGCATAAAGATTTGCAACATCTGGCTTAGGAACATCTTTATCTATGAATTCCTTCAAGCCATTGTCTTCGAGTACTACCTCCATCATTTCCTTCCAAGAAATGTAGTTCAATCTTCCCTCGAGTGCATACTCTAAACTCAAGCCATTGAAATCCATTCCGATCTTGAATCAACTGTAGCACCAAGAAAGTTTTTCTGCAAATTCGAATTCTATCCAATCACAAACTTAGCTTCTGCAATCTTCTGTGCTCTAATACCATGTAGAAACTTTAATACAAATTATTTATTTCCCATATTATCCTGATCTAACAATTATATGCCACTGTTAAATACAAAATTTCTTCTACAAATATTCTTGTGAAATTTAAAACACGATCGCCAATTGAAATATCAAGAAGAAAGATCAATCACACATAACACAGATGTTTTATCGGGAAAGCATAAAGCTAAAAACCCCACTATCATATATTATGTATATATCATGGATCATGAGACAATCTCATACAAAACTCTAATCCAAGATCTCTTAGTACAATATACAATTGTCTCCCACTATCATACAAAAATTGGCAAATTCATGTGCCAATTTACTACCTCCACTAGACAGCCTGCCTCCTTTGCGCAATCCCTGCTAATGGAAATCCATACAATGAATGAATTCCTCCTGCCTAGGCTATTCTTTCCTCACTGGCACATCCAATGTGTGTGTGGTTGCATGAGTGCACCCACTAAAGTCAGAACTGATAGTCAACCTGTCCCTTTCACCTGTTATCTCAACTGGGTCTCCACTGGATATGACATGCATGTAGTTAACAATGGTAAATCTTCAGTTGCATGTGAGACCACTGATTGTGAATTAATTAATAATTAATTCACTGATCTCTCACTAGTGTAAGTTCAGTTACAACTAGTACAACTGAGCTTAACTCACTTAACTGAGTTAAACTACTTTACAACTCACATAACTACACATCTAACTCTGTTACAACTTTGAATCACTCAGTTACAACTAATTCAACTTGCATGTCACACCATTCAACCTTTGAACTTAAATTTCCTATAGCGAACTGATTTTCCACTTCAGTTAACTATTTCTAAGTTCTCATTGAGAATAGATTAATATTTATTGTCCAACTATTATTAAGGGATAATAATAGTCGACATACATATATAAATAGAATCCTCTCACCATCTATAAATAGACATCATCTATAAATAGAATTTTCTCATCATCTAAAAATAGCATGAGGCTCCATCCTAGTGTAGGTGCATAATTTTCACTAGGATCTTCTTGTTGAATCTCAACATATTGTATCGACTCAAGTAATTTGATCAAATACTAAAAATGGAACAATTATGTGACAATGCATTGTGTCGATCACATAAGGATTCTATGGAAACATAAATGAATTTCACACACAATTTCAAACCAACATTTAATTTCATTCGTAATATAAATAGAACATAGCAACACTAATTCATGACGCGGGAGTTGGGGCCCCACCCAAGAAGTTTCGTTCTCATATCAACCTTACTGAGAGAATGATCTCTTATTTCACTCTCGCTTCTTTGATTCCTCCACTCGATAAGGAAGCATACTATTGGTTTTCCATCCCCTGAGCTCTATTTGAGCACTTTTACTTTTATCGATGAAATTACCAAAATTCTTCTTCGCAAATATTTTGAAAAAAAATGATATATGCTAGCTGAAGTCAAATGGGGCTATGATATCAACCACAAAATTAAAATTCAAGTTCTTCATTGTTATACTTGCGATCAAGTTGACATTACAATAAGTTTATTTCAACAACCCTCCATTGATTTCTCTGTAGCTTTTCGATTCTTCTCTTATGCAAACACATCCTGGAAAGTATAACTATGACTCACTTTCTCTATTCTTTGATTGAAGAGCATGTAGAGCTGTCTAATTGAATTCATAGTTACTGTTGCTCCTAAAGTCTACACCTGAGTGCTAAAGGGCAAAGCTAGGCCACCAAAAGTTTGGGATAGTCGTTCTTTTGAATTTGTTGGTGATTTAGAGGGTTGTTTCACCAAGACAAAATCATGGTCAAATTAACAATATGATATGGATGAGGGTTCTCCTTGGCTGGTAGCAGAGTAATGATAGAAAAGTGAAAAAATAGAGGTTAAAACAGAGGGAAACAACAAACCATTCAATGAACAATCTGTTGCAAGAAGTTTATTACTTAAAATAATATTTCAAGGCATTAAAAAATGTATCAAAAACACAATTACTCCCACAGTTTACAATAAAAACAAATCTTCATCAAAGCATTAATTGAGGCACCCCAGTCGCCTGAAATGGCCAATAGCCCAATCTACCAAATCGACCTCCCTATTATCGGATCGAAAAAGATGAATATTATGGGATCATAGAATGTTTTTGTGTGAGAATTGAATTGGAAAAAAATGTTACTTGTTTTAGTTTTTTAAGGCCTTATCACAGTAAGAATGCAAAATTATGCTAACCCACTGTTATCTACAAAATCCAAACATCAATAGCACCTGTAAATCAACTATACATAGTTATAGCCAAAAATTAAGTTATAGTTTATATTTGCATTTGCTCACACCTCTTTTAATGATACAAAAACAATACAAAACAAGTATGTGGATAAAATATTGGACTAGAAAATGATGATTTGGAAACAATAGGGCTTGTTCGAGACCAATTCCCACTTCTAAAAATTTCCCTCCCCTTTTTTATTTTCCCACTCTCTTTTATCCCCTTCTTTTCCCTCTTCTATAATTAACTGAATTCCCATTTATTTTTCCCCACTACTTTCTCTTTCTGGTTACTTAGTCTTTTTTCCGAAAATGTCTAAGTGCATGGGTTGGTGGACTCACAGGTTCACATTTCCACTCATGATTTTATATCACGACTCCGACCGACCACTTCCCTATTCCATACTTAGCCACTTTTTTTATCACAGGTTCCTGGGCATGTAGGCTCTAGATTGCACTTCCATTGTTTTGTGACCTACAAACAACACCCAAATTTTAATGATATACAAATTGACCGCCAGACTCCCCCATCATGCCCTCTTCCGTGTTACACATTTTGCACTCAAAAGTTCCTAGACATACAATTTGATCATTGGGCCCTCACATCTCTTGAGGATCCCTTTTACCCTATTTTGAAGCCCAACCGACTGCTTTCCATACTTGGCCATTTCTTGGAATCTCTTTTGCAGATCGTCGGGTTGGCGGGTTCACAAAATATCCAATTGTTAATTGTTGTTCCCCATGCCTGCCACCTTTTCACTTCTTTCCAAGTATGAAATTAGTAATCTTTAATGCTAACAACTCATCATGTAACAACCGTAAATATTGTCATTAATGAGTGAAAGGCTCAAGGAGACAGTCACACTGACTATCCCCACACAACTTGTCTAGAAACATGCAAAAAATATCTTGCCAGGTAATGGGATATCCATGGAAAATTTCAATATATCACCGAAAACGAGTCTAACCGACTGCTTCCCCATTCCATACTTAGCCACTTTTTCGATTGTAGGTTCTCAGACAAATGGGCTCAATATTTCACTTCCATTGTTCCACGACCTACAAACATCACCTAGAGTTCCACAATATACAAATTGACCATTGGACTACCCCATCATGTCCTCTTCCGTGTTACACATTTTGCACTCAAAAGTTTCGAGACATACAATTTGACCATTGGGCCAGTACCTCTCTTGAGTATCCCTTGTGACCCTATTTTGAAGCTTGACCGATTGCTTTCCATACTTAGCCATTCCATAATCGCTCTTCCCCGTCCTCGCCACCTTCACACTTCTTTCTAAATAGGTAATTAGTAAGCTTTAATGACAAGAGCTCATCATGTAGAAACTATAAAGATTGTTATTAATGAGCGAAAGGTCGAGGATATATCCCATTAATACACATTAAACCAAGTGTTGGAAAAGATGCAATTCTGAACTTTTGAGGTTTATACTTTTCACCTCATGAAAATATAATTTTACCCAAAGAAAGCGGAAACTTGGAAAACAACCTTTTAATTTTAAATCAAATTCATTTTCTGGTTAGTTAGTAATAATGCGCACACAATATCCATCGTCGGTGAGTTTTTCCTATTGATCGAATGATCCTAATACCTTTGGAGTTATGGAGCCACCTGAATTTTAAACGAGGTAAATCTCTAACGATCGCTTTAGAGCTCTGTGCTTCGGATGTTTCAATAAGTCTTAACAATAAAAACTCTGAAACCCGAAGGTGTTTGCTCACAACTTTTCCTAAAAATTTTAAAGGTGCAAGTCATAGGACACACGTACCTTTTGATTTTTTCCTGATTTGACACGTGGCATCCATTTTTGACATTTTCATTGGAGGATTCACATGATTCCAAGTAACACGTGGCACCTCCCTTTTCTTGACATGTCATCCATAATAACATCATCTATAACACGTCACTATGAGAGATGATCCTTAACAAATTTAACAAAGAATGAATTCACAAATCACCGAAATATCAAAATTTCGAAGTATTAAACATCAAATAATTAAGTTAATCATGATCAAGAGATAATTAATGACTCCGCAGTTTGGATTTCAGACGTTTCCCCTGTATCGTATTCTAAAGTTTCTGAAGTCTGAACTTTCGAAATACTAAAAATTAAATGCAATTAATTAAGACTTAAAATAAATCATTTGCTTCACAGTTTCCGGTTTCGAGAAGTTCCTCTCGAGATACATTAAAATTCCCTGAAGTCTGAACTCTCGAAACAATTGAAGTCAATGCACCATCTTAAACATGATTAATTAAGGTTTTACAAGCAATTATTCAGAGATTAATCTTTTCTCGGATTTAGGATTTGAGAGGTTCCCACTCTGTCACATCTAAAACTCCCAAATGCGAATCGTCGAAGTGTTGATGGAATTTATGACTAATTAAGGATAATGATTCAAACATGGATTGCGGATATCCAGGTAGATATTTCCATTAACCTTAATAAATTTTGTGTTAGTGAAGCTATACGAAAATCAATGAATCTGGTTTGAATAAAAACACTTCGATTTCAAATTCATTTTCACCTTCCGCAATTAGCAAGTTTTATCTGTTTGAAAGACTAACGGATTTTATCTGCAATAGGTGACTTCACTCTGTCTCAGAAATTATGGCACCATGGAAAATGAAGAAAACGCTTGATGCGGCAGGCAAGGATTCAAACCCAAATGTGGACATTCTGTCGAACACCACGTCATGAGCCACAAACACTGTTAAAACTTGGATACAGGTTTTCGAAATTATGGAATGTCAAATCATCAACTGCCTAGAGGACTCTGTCGAAGAAGAGGACAACACTTATACATCTAAACTCAGACACATAGCAGAGTCAGGGTTGCACAAGATAGCAGCACGACCGAGGCTCATGCCTTATAACGACATGATAAGATGGGGCTTGGAGCACATTGATGCCTAGACTAGGAGCATCATCAACCATTAAAAGGTTTTTTTTGGCTCTTTCCAACCGTAACATCTGCAAGTAATGTATAAAATCTCCCCTAATCCTAAATGTAGATACAATGTTGCATTCATTGTGGAGTTTGAGAAAAAGGAATGCATCCAGTACGCCATAAGTTGTCATGATATAATCAGGTCTTGGTAGGGGCACTCAGAGAGGTTCAAAACCGACACTCATGGTATATATGCCACATCTTTGGATGATTATATGGTGTATGTGGCCATGATTCTCTATCGATTGTTTGGGAAGAAGAACCCTACACATTTCTCGGTGGAATGGGTATCCATCATGAACGAGGTAGCCGAAGGTTTCACGTTCAATTCGGCCAAAATGCTGTCAGATAACTTGGCCAAGGGAATTGTCGAATATAAAAAAATGAAATCAAAAGGACAGTATACCCCCTTATACATGTCGGTATATATCATGGATGCCATCTATTTCATGACAACATTTCCATTGATGAATTGGAGCTGGACCCCAACCCGTGCCGAGCCCATTCATTTTTATCACTCCAAGTTACGGTAGGAGAAAGCTAAAGATTTCTTTTATGAAATATGCCACAATTTTGTAGTTCTTTTTCATATAAGCATGTTTGGTCACCCACCTCCCCAGATTTTAGACAATATTATGGGAAACCCGGGTAATCTAGCAGATTGGTTTATTGAGGAGAACTTATCCTACATCAGATTGTTTGGGTGCTCGGTTCGTCCTCATGCTCTCCCATGATGTTTACCCAACCGGATGGTATGCAGAGAAGTGGCATACCAGACAGTGACATAAGGCATTAGCAAGGAGATGAAGGAAGCCTAGAAAAAGGTTTGGCCAACTTTCCCTATTCAGGTTGGCATGTTTTCATTTTTGGATTTCAGTCACTCCAAAGTTAAAGTTGCAGCCCTAGAGGATGTCAAATTGGTTGACATTGATTTCAAGAGACAAGATCCACGTAAGATTGTGGAAAACCACCTAGCCCAATTCAACATGAAATAGTATATGCACGAAAACTCCTCGTATGACGAAATATTTAGGGGAGCCAGATCTTATGAGGAGGTCTAGGGTAGATTCCAAACCCTGCCCCCAGATCAATAAGATGGTTTTATCATCTTTCAAAAGCACAAGCGAAACAGTATGCCAAAGTTACTACAAGGAGAGTCAATAGCCACTCCGCCTTCACAAGAAGTAGTGCTTATAGGTTCTGAACCAAGTCACTCTGGTAAACAAAAAGTTGAGGAAACCCCGAAGATCTCAGAGGTGTTAACATAGGAATTAGAAGCATCATTGTCAGGCTAGCTAAGACCCCATGCACTTGATCAACTCAAATCTTTCCTAAAGTAGGGACAAGATGTGACTCCTTCGTCACCAGCTAATCCTGTTGTCACCTCAAATACAACAGAGCAACAATAGTCTACAGAGATTTCTACTCCCATTACATCGCTAACCCCTCTACAATCTAGCTTCAAAAATCCTAATTCTGAAATTGTTTTTGTAGGTGATCTCACTCCCATATCGCCTAAGGAGATTCCTCCTTCGGATTTCCTTTTTACCAAGAAACAGAAAGCCATCGTGAAAAGGGAATCGCACAAGAAATATGGAGCAATAATTAAAAGGTAGAGAATGGTATATGACGGGAATGATCGAGATGATCCAGTATTTGCAAAGGAAGTTGCAGGTTCATTAGGAGCTTTCGCCACTACTAATCAATGGTTTGTGGAAAATTTGACATAAAAACTATGACAAAAGTGCCTGTTGGTAGAGCACTTGCAAAGTCATATATATACTACTGAGCAAACTATCAGGAACATGATGATTCAAGACTTCGAGCACATTAGAGATGATGATCGGTAACAAGTTCAACAACTTCAGGCCGACCTTGAGGAGCTCCATAAAAGTTCACAAACCAACCAAGGACTAGATCTAACTGAAGGTACCTTGATAGACATCTCAACCTTCCAAACTCAAGCATTGGAAATAAATGAGAGGTTGGAAGCTACCCAACAGGACCTTTTTCTGAAGGTAGATGCCATCCAAAAGTGTTACCATGCAATGGAACTTTCTCTGAAGGACATCTATGTCAAGGAAAGTGAGTCCCGCTTAGCCTGAGCTAAGTTTCAAGAAGCCATCATATTGGTGCAGAAAGATAATGTCCCTCATTTTCCTCTACTCTCTCCTTCTGAACAATTGAGAGGTGATATGGCTCTAAAGGTCTGGGAAACAAATCGGGCAGAGAGAAAAATATTTCTAGAGAAGTAAAAGATGCTTTTCTAGAAGCGTTGTCATCTTATAAAAAAAGCTAATTTATTTTGAGGGAAGTAGTATCTCAGAAGACCTGGGGCAAATTGATATAGAAATGAACCAATGGAATTCAAGAAAGAGAAAAGACGAAAATATGGAAGCCATTCAGGAAATGAGCTGGATTGATCTTCTTAAAATCAATAAATGGCTAGTGAATCCAAGCTCACAATTCCAGGCCACAACTCAAGAAGTGAAAAGGATCCAACAAAAGTTGCCTCATGTAGAAAGGAAATTATTCACTTTCGAGGTAAATGAAACAATTGATCCCTCAAGGTTCATGGTGGAATTATTGGCTAGATGCAATCAATGTATTGAACATGGAAAAGTAAGATTAGATTGAAGGAAGTAAGGAAACATGCATTATGCCCTTTCCTTTTTCCCTCTCTATCTTTCGCCTTCCAACAACCACTTATCTCATTCACCTACATTCTAATCTCCACTTATCACCACTTCATCATCATACACTTGTTCCATTATCATTATTTGCACAGATGGTTACTTTTTCCTATGCCCATATCCATTCCTTGACGATCCATGCAATGCTATTCATCTGATTAACAACCCCCCCCCCCCCTGATCTCAACTGTGATTCATTGCATTTTTGAACATATATGGAGGGACATATGACAACAAAACTAAAATTTCCAAGACAATATGCCAAATTATTAAGGTGGCCTATATGACATCTGTATTCAACCTAAAGGACTAAGGAAAAGAGTTGTTTTTGCCAGTAGATGAAGAGACAGAGGAGAACACCAACGGAGCTCATCAAATTTTACACACTATTGAATTATTTAGATATATGCTATTTTAATTAAATATTGTAAGAAGTCCAACCATTTTGAGTTGTGATAGATTTTGTATAAGTACATAGATTTAAGATATATTGAGCATTGCTTCTTTTCAGATGTAATAAAGAAAACTATCCTTTTTTTAGTATTAATACAAGTGCAGACATAAATTGTAATTTTCGTTCAGTTTGATTTATGTGTTTCCTCTGTATGTTCATCTCTCTGAATTTCTTTATGTAATTTATTGAAAAGCGATTGATTGAAATTTAGTATTACAACTACTATGATCATATTATATCAACAATTCATTAGGTAAGAAATTTTTCCTCTGTATTTATTGTGAGTAAAACAAGACCTACAAGCTGCATGAATTACTGCATTTCATATCCTATTCAGGGGTGTGATATCTAATTCTCTTCTGCTGTAAGCAAGGTGAGACTCATCTACAATTGATTCCTAGCTTTGTTTAATAGATTTGTAATTTTCCTTCACACAATTTGATATTATAATTGTGACTCAGACAATGGAATACAACCTTTGTGTTGTCCTATTATTAATTTCATTTGAGGATCATTTCTTATATAACTAAAGGTAGGAAAAGCACTCATTTAAAACATTCTCTTTAAGAACTCCTGATGCCTGACATTACTCTTTGAGCCTTGGGATTAATCTTAGGAACAACATCTTTTTGGCGCCGTTGCTGGGGACGAAGAAATGAAATCATTTTCCTTGGGAAAATGACAGTAAATTTTGATCTTTGATGGTGAAAATATATTGAAATACATAAGTAAGGATTATTTTTATTTTTCACTTGGCAGCTCCACCATAGAAAAACTGGCATTCGGTCAAAAGAATACTAGGAGAAATACAGACGATAAGCAGACCACACCAGTGTTAGATCCTGGAAAGTTGTTGAAACCAAAGGGATATCTCAAATCGATTGTTGCATCAGCAGGTAAGGTTTACCAACCTAGATTTACACAATATAATTCTAAGGTTCACACTGAAGAACTAACCCCTTAAGAAAGTTTTAAACAAATTCATTCTACAGAGGTATGAACTAGTAAACTTGAGGCTAAACTCGAAACTCCAGAGGTAATTGTTCTTGAGATAAAAGTTGAGATTGACCTGCCAGATACTATTACTTGTGAAAACAAATGATCCCCTTCAATCCCCGTTGTCATTAATGATCTTCCAATTCTCTCTTGTCCCGAGGTGAAGGTTTCAATTTCCTAAAACTCTAAGAATACTTTTTATACCCTGATTTATCCCCTATCGCCTCTATTATATATACATCTTGTAAATCTAAGGAAACCAACCGAAGTTTCCCTTTTCCTCCTCATATAGATCTTATGTCTCCTCACGAATTCACTCTCAAACTTCATTCACCACACCCTGAAGTAGTCGAAAGGCCAACACTTCAGTCCCTCAAATTTTTTAAAAATCCCCTTTTTATCCCTCGAAGTCCGTCTCCTAGGATTTCAATGGCCAGTGCTGGAGGTGTTGGTGTTGGTGGTGCCATAGGTGCTGGTGCTGGTCTCACCGGAGGTCAACCCCCTAGAATATTTTCCAAGGTAGCTGATAGATACACTTCCTTGGTCCTACCTCCTGTCCTTCATGATTTTCCCAAAAATTACTTGAAGAACCTCCCTAAATTCATGGGAGAAGGAGATCTAACCACTACAAAACACATAGCCTTTTTTGATCAATTTCTTGATATCCTTGGCATCAAACACAAGGATGTTTACTCAAGGTTGTTAGTAAAAACCTTTGAAGGACAAGTGAAGACCTGGTTCAGAGGTCTCCTAGTAGGTTCCATACAATCATATGATGAGCTCAAAAATACCTTCTTAAGATAGTGGGGTGAGAAAAAGGACCATCTTTATTATTTGACTGAATTTGGGGATTTAAGAAATAAGGCTTCTGAATAAGTCCTTGAATTTAGCCAAAGGTTCAACAAACTGTATAAAAAAATCCTCGTTGAAGTCAAACCTTCTCAACTTGTTGCAAAAGTAACTTTTGCAGGGGCTTTTGAACCTAACTTTTCCTTACTCTTAAGAGAAAGAAGATCTACCACTTTGTCAGGAATGCAGGATGATGCCATAGAAATTGAATCCAACATGATGGCATCTAGGAAATTAAAAACTAAGGTTTATATGGGAACTAGAGAACCTAGGAATTTCAAATAACAGAAAGGACCCTCTAGATCTGGGAAGTCCACAGAAGAAAAAATGGATGAGATGGCCAAAATAATTAAAGATTTATCAAATAAAATATCCAGAATGGAACTAGAACAAGCCAAACATGATTCATATGTAAGAAATCAGTTCAGGAGAAACCCTAACCCCCAGATACAACAAAGACAAGAAAAAAATGAAGATCAAAAGATCCAAGCCCCGTTTAAAAATGAAAATTTTATGCAGAGGGATGAAATGCAAAATTATGAGGAGTTAGAAGAAGATTTGAACAACCTTAGTGACGTCAATATTGAGCCACACTTAACTAGGCAAGATTATGAGAAATATTTAGACCTAGGATCCCTATTTAATAATGAGGAAAGCATCTACAATCTGGGAGATTCTATGTATCAAGGTCTCACCGACTCAATAATGGTCGAACTCCAACAAAAGTATGATATAAGGCCCAAAGAAAAAAATTCTACGAATGTTCCACCAAAAAAGATTTTGTCGCGAAGTAAAACAAATGAGGCAACAATTACTAAGCCACCAAATGAAACACAAGTTGCCCGAACAAATCTAGTTGACACAAGAACAATGCAAACTAAGAAACTGGAAAATACAGGAGCAGAAGTTCCAACCAGAGAAATTGAAAAAACAATTGGATATTTCAGTTTAGAAAATGAACTTAATAAAATTAAAATCCCAATGCCTCTGGTTGAACTTGCAAAAAAATTGATTTATACAAATAAAATCGCTAAAGCGATAAATTTTTCTGATGTTGAATGTCATGTAGACGTTATTAATCTACAGGATGAAATACCTACGATCATGTTTGGTCTGCACATTGAAAACAATAAGGATTTTGTTGCTCCATTCTGTATTACAATAACTATGCATGACCATTTACTCCACAATTGCATATTAGATTCTGGGGCCTCTCATAATTTAATGCCTAAAATTATCATGGAAAAGTTAGGCCTCAAAATTACTAGACCTTATCAAGACTTGTACTCGTTTGATTATAGAAAATTTAAGTGTCTATGCATGATTAAAGATTTGGTAGTAAATCTTGCTCAAATCCTTGTGAAAATAATTCTTATGGATGCAGTCATTGTTGATGTCCCTACCAAGTATGACATGCTTCTATCTAGGTCTTGGGGATCCAAATTAGGAGGATCAGTTCAGCTAGACATGACTTATGCTACGATCCCAATTTTTGGTGTGCAATTCACGCGACTGTACAGAGAAACTAGACTGGCGTACACTATAAGTGACCCTCAAAACCCCAATAATTACCTAGTCTATGTTGTTGATCAAGATTTAGGAAATTGTATATTATCTATAGATGACGATTTCTAAGAATGTACAGAAGAAGAAAAAAAATAAAATAAAAATAACAAAGAAAAATGTAAATATTAGAGAAGGAATGTGGAAAATGTTCTTTGATGGTGCCTCATCTTGTGAAGGAGCAGGAGCTAGAGTTTTGTTTATGGAACCAGGTGATGAGTATATTATTCCATTCTATTATAGGTTACAATGGGATATCGATTATATGAATAATTTCTACGAATATGAAGCTCTGGTTTTATGACTAGAAGCTGGAAGGAAGTTAAAAATTGAACATCTGATAGTTTATGGTGATGTAGAGATTATTGTAAGACAAGTGAAACAACAGTATCAAGATAAGAACCCAAGGTTGAGATCATAAAGGAATTGTTCTTGGGACCTATATAAAACTTCTTCTCATCCTTTAATATTCACTCTATTCCCAGGAGGGAGAATCAACAAGTTGATTCCTTAGCAAAGGTTTTTGCAACCTTTATATCGCCTACTTTCTTGAAACTAAAATATCACATCGAGATGAGACATAGACCTTAGATCTCGAAAAATGCTAAGCACTGGAAAGTGTTCAAACACAAAGAATAAATCAAATAGTTTCTGGATATGGTTGATGAGTTTTCTGAAACTCACATAGATCAGGAAAACCAAAATGATCCTGCTTGGGTTATGCAAGAAGGAGAGAACCCCAAAAAATTAAAAGAATAGATTGCAAACCACCACATTATCATGCTTAAGAACAATCAGATTCCTAGAGGCATGATACCCTTAGGAAGGTTGTTTGAACAAGATTAAATACCTTTAAATTCTACCTTGTGTCCCCAACCCGAAGAAGTTGAAGACTTTAATGCAGGAACTAATGAAGATCCCAAAATGGTCAAGATATCAAAATACCTTCTGGCTCGAATGAAAAGTAAGTATGTTGAGTTTGTCAGGTAGTACAAATATTTTTTTTCCTGGTCTTATGATGATCTGAGAACTTACGATACCTTTGTTATTGAACATAAGATTCCTTTAAAACACAACATTAAACCTTTCAGGCAGAAACTTAGACAGATAAACCCTATTCTCTGGCCAGTGATAGAAAGGGAAGTTAAGAAACTTCTCGATGCAAAAATTATCATTTCACTCAGGTACTCCGAATGGGCAGTGAATTTAGTCCCCGTCAGAAATAAAAATGGCGAAATAAGGCTCTATGTAGATTTCAGAAACTTAAATCGGTCATTCCTTAAAGACAACTACCTGCTCCCGAAAATGGATCATGTTCTAGAGAAGGTAGTTGGAGCTAACATGATTTCCATGATTGATGGTTTTTCAGGTTATAATCAGATTTTTTTTCATGAAGATGACAAAGAAAAAACTATGTTTACCACTCCATGGGGAACCTTTATGTACGATAAAATTCCATTTGGTTTGATGAATGAAGGGGATACTTTCCAGAGAGTGATGGACATCGTGTTCTTTAGTGAGAGAGACAAATTCGTTGTTATTTATCTTGATGATTTGATGGATTTTTCTAACTCTGATGCAAAACATTTCATACACCTCAAGCAGACCTTTGAAAAATGCAGAAAGTTTGTTTTGTCTCTTAATCCTAAGAAATCACATTTTGTGATGCAAGAAGGTTATATTTTGGGCATATAGTGTCAAAAGAAGGCATCAAGGTAGACCCTAAGCAAGTTGAGGCTATAAACATGATTAATATTCCTAGGAACAAAAAATAAATTCAATCTTTTTTAGGAAAGATCAACTTTTTGAGAAGATTTATTCCCAACTTTGATGAAATAATCAAAATGATTACAGATATGTTGAAGAAGGACAATGAAGTGAAATGGAATACTAAACCTAAATCATCTTTTGAACATGTCAAGAAAGATATAAGGGAAGCACCAGTCCTAGCAAGTCTAGACTATACAAATGAATTCTTAATCTTTTCATTCTCTTCTGAACATAATGTTGCAGTGATACTCCTACAAAAGAATGAGGAAGGATTCAAGAAACCAATAACATTCTTCAACAAAAGCCTCAGGGATGCATAATTAAGATATGATATACTTGAGAAGCAAGCATACACAATGGTGAAGGCTCTCAAGGCCTTCAAAACATATGTACTGCATTCCAAAATAATCGCTTACGTTCCAACAAATGTTATCAAAGACATCTTGGTTCAGCTGGACAATGATGGAAGAAGAGGTCGATGGTTGGTTAAAATTCAAGAGTTTAATCTAGAAGTGAAACCAACCAAGCTAGTCAAAGGTCAAGGCCTAGTGAAGTTGTTGGCCGAATCAAATTTTAGGGCACTCAAGATAAATAACCTCGAATCATGTGAATCCCTCCTGGACATAAAGGAAATTGATGATCAGGTGCCTATTATTCGAATTGAATATAATTTTTCCGCCTCTACCTAGTATCACGATATTGTTACATACCTCCTTACTCTTCAGTGCCCGAATGACATGACTCCTTCTAAAGTAAGGACTTTGAGGTTGCACGCAATTAAATACTTTATTATTGATGGCCAGCTATATTGGAAATACCCTCTAGGTTTCTTGTTATGTTGCCTAATATAATTTGAAAGAGAAGGCATCATCAATGAATTCTATGAAGGAGTGTGCAAAGGACACCATGCCTAGAGAGAAATGGCCTACAAGATTTTAAGTGTCAGATATTACTAGCCAAAGTTATTCATCGATGTGAAAATGAGGGTCAAAGCCTGTAATTCTTGCCAACTGTTCATTGGCAAGAATAATATCCCTGCCCTACCCGTAATCTCAGTAAACGTTGAAGCCCCTTTCCAACAATGGGGCCTGGACTTCATCGAAGAAATCCATCAGCAATCAAGTGATCAACATATATGGATTATAACCTCTATTGATTACTTCATGAAGTGGGTAGAAGCCATTCCAAATTGGAATGCTATGGATTCAGTAGTAATAAACTTCTTGGAAGATAACATCCTATCGAGATTTGGTTGTCCTAGGAAAATAGTCACTGACAATGCCCAAGCTTTTAAATCTATGGCAATGATCAATTTCTACCAAAAATACAACATTGTGTTAGGACATTATACAACCTATTATCCTTAGGGGAATGGGCTAGATGAATCGTCTAACAAGAGACTGATGACTATAATAAAAAAATTGTTGACATAAAATAAAAAGACTTGGCACACCCACTTGAAATATGCCCTATGGGTGAACCAAATTGGCACTAAGAAATCAATAGGTATGTCCCCTTTTCAATTGGTTTATGGTACTGATATTGTTCTTCCTATCAATCTAGCTCTTCCTGTGATGAAGCTCTAGCAGGATGAAAATGAAGAGCCAAAGGACGTTTCAAGAAGGATAAATAAAATAATCAAAGTTCAGCAAAATAGGGCCAAAGTAGATGATAAACTTAAAAAGTACCAAGATAATATGAAGTCCCTTTTTCGATAAAAAGGCTAAAGACAGGGAGTTTCTTCCTAGCAAACTAGCCTTAAAGTGGGACGCTAGAAAAGAAGATGCAGGGAAACATGGCAAGTTCAACCATCTCTGGTTCGGGCCATTCAGAATTGTGTCTACTGAGAGAAAAAAATATTTCTTACTGGAAAACCTTGATGGAGAAATACTTGATGCTCCTATCAACGGGCGTTACTTAAAACATTTTATGCAGTAGTCATATTTTAGATTCCCATTGTATATATTGGTTTGGATTGATGTTTGTTTTCTGTTTCAATTTTCAATTTTAGTTTTCTTTTGTAAATTATCCAATTCATTTTATCATTTGTTGTAAATAAACCATGTTTACTTGACATCATCAAAGAAGAATATGAAAGCATATGTATCACATGCCACTTCTATTCTGTGGAATTTTCTCACATTCCACATTTTGTTCCCATGCAGAATACTTACTATTAAAATGAGAGATAAGGATGCATCAAAATCCGACACTCATTTTTTAGGAAATTCTCTTTCTCTCTAAACAGGTGATGAATTAATGATCTGCTTGATTGAAAATACAAAGGAAATCTGAGGTATGAGCCCCTACCCCGAACTAAAATTTTAAGAAAATATTTTCAAACGTAAAGGAGGTTTCACTCATGATAATGTTGTCACCTAATCAAGAATCAGAGAAGTATAAAATTACATCTTAGAGTGTCATACTGAGAAATTCTAAAGCCTTCTCTAAAATAAAATAAAAAATAAAAAAATAAAAAAAAAATAAAAAGGCTTGAAAGGAAGTTTGAAAATCAATGAACAAACTTCTGTGGGATTGGGAGTTTTTGCATTAGGCCCTCTGAGGCCTCGTTCTATTTATTTTTCCTATCCCCAAACTTTATATTCACTTCTGGTTTTTGTTTCATTTCCTTAGTCTTCATAGAAAGAAATAAATTCACCTTGACTCTAAAAACTTAAAAATGTATCTCCAAAACAAGATTAGGCGAAAATCTTTATGTTCCTTTGATTTTAACGGAAAGAAAGTATGTCTAGGGTAATCCTGATAACTTTATCTCTTCTATCGGATTTTAATTTGACCAATTCGCTCAAGGTCGATCCTTGAAAATCAAAATCCCTTTAAAATCTCCCCTATAGACGAAGGTGTATTGAAGATTGGGATAAAATTAGTTTCAGAGTATATCTAAACAATTGTGACAGACCTTCCTTTCTAAAAAAATATTTTAAGCAGATACCATCCCTTATATGATACATACATATTGATTGCCCCCACTTCAAAATATTAAAATATAAGACAAATGGTGAAAGTAAATTCATAGTTTTATTTCCTCCATCTTGTCCAAAGATATGATTAAAGAAAATTCATGTAATGATTTCCCTTATCTCAGCAAAATGGGAAAGTGCTAATTGAAGTGGTGAAAGGAAATTCAATGGGAGAAGTAGATAAATTCATTGGGGTACTGAACAGGCTTGCTGGAAATGAAGCAATATCTATGATATATGTGTGGATGTCATACATATGTACAAAACATACTATGACATCTAATCCTCTTTCCGGTAATATTTACATTCTGAACCAACGTGGGATTCCCTAAATAAATTATTACATCTTCTTAACCTTGATGTGAACAAAGTCGGTCGAAGTCTAATATTTCGGTTAAATTCATTTTGATTATCTTAAACAGATCTGAACTCAGTTTTAGGAAAGGGAAATTTTAAATATCCTAACTTGAGATCAATAATTAGATGTGTTTTGAAGGTTTTCTGAGATTCGGTTGAAGTTAAATTTTTCTCTGTATGATTAACTCCTAAAATTGTTTTCCAAAAATGCAATAATGACTCCATTTTCCCAATAAAGGCACTTGGTCTACTGTTCTTCCACGTTTCATGCGGAGATGCAATCCTCATATGGATCCTATGTTGGAACACATACAATTCTGAACTTTTGAGCTTTATAATTTTCACCTCATGAAAATATAATTTTACCCAAAGAAAGAGGAAACTTGGAAAATGACCTTTTAATTTTAAATCAAATTCATTTGTTGGTTAGTTAATAATAAGGCATGCATGATATCCATCGTCGATGAGTTTTTCCTTTTGATCAAATGGTCCTAATACCTCCGGAGTTCTAGAGCCGCCTGAATTTTAAAAGAGGTAAATCTCTACGGTCGCTTCGGAGCTCCACGCTTCAGATGTTTCAATAAGTCTTAACAATAAAATCTCCAAGACTCTGAAACCCAAAGGTGTTTGCTCACAACTTTTCCTAAACCTTTTAAAGGCAAAAGTCATAGGACACGTGTACCTTTTGATTTTTTCTAGAGTTGACACGTGGCATCCATTTTTGACATTTTCATTGGAGGATTCACACGATTCCAAGTAACATGTGGCACCTCCCTTTTCTCGACACATCATCTAGACTAATGTCATCTATAACACATCACTACGGGAGATGATCCTTCAGGAATTTAACAAAGAATGAATTCATGAATCATCGAAATATCAAAATGTCAAAGTATTAAACATTAAATAATTAAGTTGATCATGATCAATAGATAATTAATGACTCCGCAGTTCGTATTTTGGATGCTTCCCCTGTATCGTATTCTAATGTTTCTGAAGTATGAACTTCCAAAATACCAAAAATTAAATGCAATTAATTAAGACTCAAAATCAATTATTTTCTTCATAGTTTCGGGTTTCAGGAAGTTCCTCTCGAGATACATTAAAAGTCCCCGAAGTTTGAACTCCCTAAACACTTGAAGTCAACGCACCATCTTAAACATGATTAATTAAGGTTTTACAAGCGATTATTCATAGATTAATTATTTCAAGGATTCAAGATTCAGGAGGTTCCCACTTCGTCACATCTAAAACTCCCAAACATGAATCGTTGAAGTGTTGATAGAATTTATGACTAATTAAGGATAATGATTCAAACACGGATGGTGGATCGCCAGGTAGACATTTCCATTAACGTTAATAAATTTTTCGTCGGTGAAGCTATAAGAAAATCAATGAATCTGGTTTGAATAAAATCACTTCAATTTCGAATTCATTTTCACCTTCCACAATTAGCAAGTTTTATATGTTTGAAAGATTCATGGATTTTCTCTACAACATGTAACTTCACTCTATCTCCTTAGAAATTATGGCACCATGAAAAATGACGAAAACGCCTAATGCAGCGGGTGAGTATTCAAACCCAAATGTAGGCATTCTGTCAGACACCATGCCGCAAGCTACAAACACTGTTAAAACTTGGACACAGGTTTTCGAGATTCTGGAATGTGAAATCATCAACTGCCTGGAGGACTCCACCGAAGAAGAGGATGACACTTATATAGCTGAACTCAGACACATAGCACATTTGGAGATGCACAATATAGCGTCACAATCGAGGCTCATGCCTTATAATGACATGATAAGCTGGGCCTTGGAGCACGTTGAAGTCCATACCAATAGCATCGTCAATCATCAGAAGGTTGTCGTCGGTTCTTTCCAACCGGAACATCTACAAGTAATTTATAAAATCTCCCCTAATCCTAAATATGCATACAATGTTGCATTCATTATGGAGTTTGAGAAATAGCAATGTGTCCAGTACGCCAGAAGTTGTCACGATATAATCAGGTCTTGGTGGGAGCACCCGGAGAGATTCATAACTAACACTCATGGTATATATGCCACAATGTATTTGGACACTTATATGGAGTATGTGGCCATGATGCTCTATCAATTGTTCAGGAAGAAGAACCCTATGCATTTCTCAGTGGAATGGGTATCCATCATGAACGAGGTAGCTAAAGGTTTCATGTTCAATTGGGCCAAAATGTTGTCAGATAAATTGAACAAGGGAATTGTCGAATATAAAACAACGAAATCAAAAGGACAGTCTACCCCCTTCTACATGTCGGCATATATCATGGATTCCATCTGTTACATGACACCTTTTCCATTGATGAATTGGAGTTGGACCTCGTCCAGTGCCTAGCCCATTCATTTTTATCACTCCAAGTTGTGGGAGGAGAAAGTTAAATATTTATTTTATGAAATCTTCCACAATGTTGTAGTTCTTGTTCATATAACCTTGTCTGGTCACCCACCTCCCCATATTTCAGGCAAAATTATGGGAAACCTGGGTAAGCTAGCAGATTGGTTTATTGAGGAGAACTTCTCCTACTTCATATTTTTTGGGTGCTCGGTTCCTCCTCATGATCTCCCACGATTTTTACCCGATCGGCTGGTATGCAGAGATGTGGCGTACCAGACAGTGGCAGGAGGCATTAACAAGGAGCTAAAGGCAACCCATAAAAAGGTTTGGCCAACTTTCCCTATGCAGGTTAGCATGTTTTCATTATTGGATTTTGGTCACTCCAAAGTTGAAGTTGTGGCCCTGGAGGATGTCAAATTGGTTGAGATCGAGTTCAAGAGACACGATCCATGTAAGATTGTGGAAAACCACCTAGCCCAGTTCAACATGAAACAATATATGCATGAAAACTCCTCGTATGACAAAATATTCAGGGGAATTAGATCTTATGAGGAGGTTCGTGACATATTACAAACCCTTCCCCTGGATCAACAAGCTCATTTTATCATCTTTCAAAATAAAAGGCCAAACAATCTGCTAAAGCTACTACAAGGAGAGTCGATAACCACTCCCCCTTCATAGGGAGTCGTGCCTACAAGTTTTGAACCAAGTCACTCTGGTAAAAACAAAGTTGAGGAAACCCCAAATATCTCAAAGGTGTTAACACATGAATTAGAAGCATCATTGTCAGGCCATCTAAGCCCCCAGGAACTAGCTCAACTCAAATCTTTCCTAAAGCAGAGACAAGATCTACCTCCTTCATCACCAACTACTCTTGATGTCACCTCAAATACAACAGAGCAGCAATAGTCTACAGAGATTGCTACTCTCATTACATCACTAACCCCTCTACAATCCATCTTCGAAAATCCTAATTCTGAAACTGTTTTTGTAGGTGATCTCACCCCCATCTCGCCCGAAGAGATGCCTCCTTTGGATTTCTTTTTTAGAAAGAAATGAAAATCCATCGTGAAAAGGGAATTGCACCAGAAAGATGGAGCAATAATTAAAAGGCAGAGAATGGTAGATGATGGGAATGACCGATATGATCCATAATTTGCAAAGGAAGTTTCATTTTCATTAGGTTCTTTTGCCACTGCTAATCAATGGGCTGTGAAAAATTTGACTGAACAACTGTAACAGAAGTGCCTATTGGTAGAGAAATTGCAAAGTCATATATATACTGCAGAGTATACTATCTGGAACAAGAGAAGTCAAGACTTTGAACACATCAGAGCTAATGATCGGCATCAAATTCAATAGCTTCAGGCCGACCTTGAGGAGTTCCATCAGAGTTCACAAACCAACCAAGGACTGGTCACTCAACATGATGAATATGATAGAACAATTGCAATCCAGACTATATCTAACTGAAGGTACCTTGATAGACATCTTAGCCCTCCAAGCTCAAGCATTGGAAATAAATGAGAGGCTAGAAGTTGCCAAGAAAGACCTTTTTTCTGAAGGTAGATTCCATCCAAAAGTGCTACCAGGCAGTGGACCTTTCTCTGAAGGACATATATGTCAAGGAAAGAGAGGCTTGCCCAACCCGAGCTAAGTTTCAAGAAGCCATCATATTGGTGAAGAAAGATAATGCCCTTGATTTTCCTCTACTCTCTCCTTCTGAACAATTGAGAGGTGATATGGCTCTAAAGGTCTGGGAAACAAATCTGGCAGAGAGAAAAAGATTTGCTAGAGAGGTAAAAGAGCCTTGCCTAGAAGCATTCTCATCATTAGACAAAAAACTAATTGATTTTGATGGAAGTAATATCTCAGAAGCCCTGGGGTAGATTGATATAGAAATGAAACAGTCAAATTCCAGAAAGAGCAAAGAGGAAACTATAGCAGCCATTCAGGAAATGATCCAGATTGATCTTCTTAAAATCAATAAATGGCTAGTGAATCCAAGCTCACAATTCCAGGCCACAACTGAACAAGTGAAAAGGATCCAAGAAAAGTCGCCTCAGGTAGAAAGGAAATTATTCACTTTCAAGGTAAATGAAACAATTGATCCCTCAAGGTTCGTGGTGGAATTATTGGATAGACGAAATCAATGTATTGAACATGGAAAGGTAAGCTTAGCTGGAAGCAAGTAAGAAAATGTGCACTATGCCATTTCCTTTTTCCCTCTCTACCTTTAACCTTCCAACAACCACTTATCTCATTCACCTGCATTATAATCTCCACTTATCACCACTTCATCATCATACACTTGTTCCATTATCATTCTTTCAACAGACAATTAGTTTTTCCTATGACCATATCCATTCCTTGACGAGTCGTGCAGTGCCATTCATCCAATTATCCTCCCCCCCTAATCTCAAGTGTGATTCATTGCATTTATGAACACATCTAGAGGGACATATGACAACAAAACTAAAACGACCAAGATAGTATGGAGAATTATTAAGGTGGCCTATATGACATCTGTATTCATCCTAAAGGACTAAGGAAAAGAGGCATTTTTTCCAGTAGATGAAGAGACAAAAGAGAACGCTAGTGGAGCTCATAAAATTTTACACACTATTGTCTTATTCAGATATATCCTATTTTAATTAAATATTGTAAGAAGTCCAACCATTTTGAGTTGTGACAAATTTTGTATAAGTACATAGAATCAAGATCTATTGAGGGATGCTTCTTGCTGGATGTAATAGAGAAAACTCTCATTTTTTGAGTATTAATACAAGTGCAGACAGAGATTCTAATTTTCATTCAGTTTGAGTTATGTGTTTCCTCTGTATGTTCATCTCTCCGAATTTCTTTATGTAATTTCTTGAAAAGTGATTGATTACAATTTAGTATTACAACTATTGTGATAATATTATATCAACAATTCATTAGTTAAGCAATTTTTCCTCCGTATTTACTTTGAGTAAAACAAGACCTGCAAGCTGTGTGAATTACTGCATTTCATATCCTGTTCAAGGGTGCACTCTCTACTTATCTTCCGCTGTAAACAAGATGAGACTCATCTGCAATTGATGTCTAGATTTGTTTAACAGATTTGTAATTTTCCTTCACACCATTTGATATTGTAATTGTGACTTAGACATTGGAATATAACCTTTGTATTCTCCTATTATTAATTTCATTTAAGGATCATTTCTTATATAACTAAAGGTAGGAAAATCACTCATTTAAAACATTCTCTTTAAGAACTCCTAATTCCTGACATTACTCTTTGAGCCTTAAGATTAATCTTAGGAACAACACCAATATTTTCGGAGGGTGATATTATCCATTCCGAGTGTTCATTTCAAACATCATGGAATGTATTTCGCGGGTCATTGGGTTGGCACGCTCATGAAATCTCCAATCCTTAATCGCTCTTCATCATCCCTGCCACCTTTGCACTTCTTTCTAAATATGCAACTAGTAAGCTTTAATGATAACAACTCATCATGCAGGAACCATAGAGATTGTCATTAATGAGAGAAAGGCTCGAGGAGATGTCCCATTTATACACATTAAACCAATATTTGTGGAGGGTTATATTACCCATTTCGAGTGTTCATTTCAAACATCGTCTTGAGAAAATGGATGCTCTCGTCAACTTATGCCAGCAACTCGAAAATAGTTCTGTGGAGATACAATGAACATCTTTGGGTGTGAGTACCAAAACTTCCAGTGGTCCAGGGCATATTCTTACTACTCATCCCCTTCTGTCCAGAATGAAGTAGTTTGGCCCTCTAGAATTTCTCGTGTAGGCTGTGTCCCTGAAGTCTTTGACTGTAAGGAGGTGGTATCTTGGTGGGCCGAGACATATATTTCAAGCCAAAGAGTTATTCCACTATGGGACCACTCTCATGTTTCTTTGTCACCTTAGGTCTTCTACACGATGTTAATATTGTCGGAGCCAACATTGACCTTCAGAGGAGAAGACTGTAAGGAGTTCTTAAAAAGGCATGATAACAGGTTGGACCTCTTACCTGAGTTCTTGGAAGACCCAATGATAGTTCCTGAAGATATCACAAGGTTGCAAGTTAGTTCGTTTAGAAATCCATTTTGGGAAATTGCTTGGCTGTTTATGAGAATAACAGGATAGGAATCCAAAGAAAGCATTTCCCACATGATTCTTTATATTTTGTTTTTCACGACCAAGGAATATAAATTTTTTGATTGTGGAAGTTGATTTCCACTGAAATTTGTTCCCAATTGTCATGATTCAAACATGAGAAGAAATTTTATATGTCATCCTACATGGTTTTTGCAATAGCGCATTGTTGTACATTTCCAAAATTGTCTATGTCCAAGAAGGTAAACTATGAATTCGACCGAGTAACCTTCTGGTACCAGGCCTTATGGAGGTACAAGGCCTCCCATTGTTTTTATGAAGTTTTTAATGACTTTTTTTTAGTTTTCAAAGATTTATTGTTAGGAAAGGATGCTCTCGGGATGTTTGACCAGGCAACTGAGTTTTTGGGCAAGAAGGGGACACTTGAGCAAATGGAGAATTGTAGTGTAATAATGATTTTTGGCTCGAAGGAAAATCCTACTTTCCTTCCATGTCACATTACAGACATAATGTTTGTTATAGAAATAGAAAGGAAATACAACTACTGGATGCATTTTTTCCATGAGAAGAGAAAAAAAAAATTCATTCCTCCGCCTTGGAAATTCAGGGACTTCATGTTCAGGAACATTAATAAGATTGATGAATTCACAAGCCATTTCAACAACTTGAACCTAAGATATGTTGAAAGACTAAGAGAGTTCAACCCTAATTGGATTTTTGTAGAACAATTACTAGAAGTTGGCTTCATCAATTCTTTTATTCATACACTCCTGAACGAATAAAGAGACAATGATGAGAACACTCCTTCTCCTAATGTTATCGACCTAGAGACATTGAAAAGCACCAATGAATTGTACAAACAATAGGGAAAAGGCCTCAATGAGAAGAGTGTCCAATCCCCAGCTGCCACTCCCAGGAGTAGGACATCCCTGAGCATCGCTCCAATGGCCCACCCCAGTAAGAAAGAAACCCACAATTCTTCAAGCAGAGGAGGAGATAAGAACCCTCCTCTGGGTAAAATTGATAGTTCATAGAAGCTTCCCGTGAGGAAAAAGAGAAAAAAACGTTGTGTAAGAAGCATAAGATCCCCGAATTGAAAGTGATATACATTTTTTCTCCCTTGAAGACATGGAACTTGAGACTGAACTTGAAAACATATTCCCCAACATTGATTAGCCTGGGGACGCGATCCACCATAATCCCCTAATGGAAATAATGAAGACCGAGGTTTTTGATGAAGATGAATCCTTCATATTCCAGAGTGTTGTTTTTTACAATGAATCCAAAAATTTAATTATTGAAAAGAGATATGTAAGAAATAAGAAAGGGAAATATCGTTCAGATATTAACCTTAGGAACATGTAGCCATCCCAAATCTCTTGAATTCATCAAGCAACCATAGATGCTCTTGATGATTCCATTGGAGGCATTGAGGCGGAGAATTCCAAACTGAAGGACCGAATCAAGGAATTGGAGGAAGCTTTGATTGCTATCCCATTGCTTTCCATTCCTTTAGAAATAACCATGCATGCCACCCCTACAACCAATTTAAAAGGATCCTCCAGCCTCCTCATATCGTGCAGAGGCTATGTGGAGAAGAAAATCAAGAAAAGAATGGAGCTAATTATTAAATCCTAGGAAACATTAAAAAGTATAACTTCCTTTGGAACGAGGGAACATGCCCTCCAGGAATATTTGCAGGAGGATTTAAAAAATGAAGAAGGTTTCTATCTAGACACGATCGTCCTTTTTGGCATCAAAGTCACCAACATGACAGAAATGAGAAGAAGAGAAGAAGATCTCCCCTCCCTAAACCGGATCAAACAATTAAATGCATGATGGACAGAGAAAGTTATGAACATACATCTCATTGTCCTATCATGTGAACAATCCATATCAAAGAAAGAAGAATTATTCAGAAAGATGACGAAAATAGACTTAGCCGGAAGTACCAACGAGGTCCAAGATCCCAAATTAATCCTCAACTCCTTGTTCTTAACCAAGCAAGCCTTCGATGAACAAGTTGAGATTTTTAAGGGGTTCTATTTTGAAAATTTTTACGGCATCCTTGAATATGATGAGGATGATGTGGACAACTGGCTAGTGGAATATTCGATAAAATATCAAGAAATTGAAGAGGATCTGCATAATCTTTCTATCGATCTAAGAGAATTAGAAAGCAAACTTTTCAACATAAAAATCTAACATGAGATCAACGTGCCCCCCATGAGAATCTACATTGAATAATGGCTCCAAAGGGCAATCAACAAGCTCACCGACGAAGGGCAATAAGCGATTAGCACGATTCCAGTAATCGTCGACGAGAGCAATCAAAATGCATTAGCAAGAAAATAGTAAAGGGGGAGAGAGATACCATCATAGTAAGTCTATACTGATCACATTCTTCTTTCTTTATGAATCCAATTATTCCACCTCTTTAAATAGAAATTTCTAACCAAAGATTGATAGCTTCCAATTTCTTATTTTCAAGTCTTGTTGTCTACCATCACCCACTTCTTTTTTCTACAGTCTTATTTCTTGTACTTATTTCTTTTATGGTCTGTAGGATCCCTAATCCGAGTCTATATAAAAAACGCATTTAAATTTCGAGGAATATGTAACAAACATTATTATTTTTTGAGAAATTTCAAAGAAAACTATTTCGGGAACAATCTCGATAGTGACTTGTAACCCTGTTTTTGGAATGCAAAGTTAGATCTCTTTATGCATGCTGATCATCTTCTTTTATTTTTATGTGCTCAGAAATATTTATCTTAAACTATGTTGGATGTCAGGAAATTGTGTTTATTTTATTTGAATGTTTAATGTGTGTGATTCCTGGTTCTATTTTACATGAACCTTTATTTAAAAAAAAATAAAAAAAAAATCTATCATTTTGTATTATTTTAAGTCATTACGATGGAATTTTTCTAAGTCCCACATTTGAACTATACATGCCCTAGGAAAAACTTAAAGAGGAGTACCACATCTATAAAAATGCAGTATGACTAACATCCTCGTTAGGTTGTCATTTCGGTCCTAATAGATTCAAGGGTCAACAAACTTGTAAATACATTTGCAAGAATATCTGCAAAAATAAAAATCTTCAAATTTTTTTATCATTGCCAAAAAACAATCAACTAGATAGACATGTTAAAAATATATTAGTTGGTACTATACTGAACTGTCATAGGCATCTTACAAATATTTCAATTGGATAGGCATGTTACAAAGATGCCCTCTTCCTAGAAAGAAATTGCAGATCAACCTCTGCAAAGTGGGCTTGCTGCTCACAGACAAACGTTTCAGGAAAATGACATCTTCCTTTGTCTCGACACCTTCTTTTCACACAGTTTAAATTAACTTCAATGAGTTGAAAACTCGTGAAAATAAACAATCATGTTAAGTGTGTGTTAATATATAGAAAAAACTATCAAACACAGAGGTCACACAAGAAGATAAAAAAATCTTCGACGCTGAACACATTTAAAAAAAACATTATATGGGTTTTTTTTTCCACCACATATAACTTTATTTATCATAACACATATAGATATAGACAAGCCATATGATCTATTTAATATAATGAAATGGATGTTGCTTGCTCTGTCCATGGGAAAAATTAAAGAATTGACTATGGAAATTGAAGCTAACTCTAAATATTGGGATGAAAGTCAGTTGGAAGTATACAAAGATCATTATAAATGAATTTTATAAATACATTAAAGAGATAAAACCTACAATGTAGGAATGGAAATTTCCAAGATGGCAAGTCAAACTCCAACAATATATCAAGTTACAAGTAATGGGGATATCTGTGCTTTTTAGTAGCTATCTGTCGCACAACTGGTAATAGGAAAAATTACAGAATCTTATTAAGATAATAAAAACAAGATGGATTATGCAAAACAAAGTATAATTAGAATGAAAATACTTTCAATAACTAAATGGTTTCAATGCCAGAATTTCTCTAGGAGATTAACGCCCAGGTGCCTTCTCTTTCCGAATTGAATGTGAGTCGTCGATCAGTTTCCAATGTGCAATTTGGGCGACCTTGGCACTTTAGCATCCCTGCTAAATTTTTACCAACCTGTCAATTTTAGAATTCCCTTGGCCATATTTAGCGATGGAACAAATTTCTCACAAAGTGACTTTCTCGCTAATTACTTGTTAACCCGATATTAATATAATATTATCGTTAACTAATTCGAGAATTCAGGACTCCGACTCTTTGGGGCTCCGGGCTTGGGGGGAACTGTGTTTGTTCTATATAGAAAATTCTTGGAGTGACATTCTCCCAGAGTCATGTAGCAGCCTGATGTCTTATGGTTAACGTGTCACAGAGTGCCACATGTCATTTTCTACATGGATACTACCTGTCCCTGCTTGCCACATGTCTGCGACAATTTCCATGTGTCTCTAGTACTTCGGGTTTCTCATTCTCCCACGGTTCATCCATACCTGGGAATTTATTCCCATTCCAACTCGACAAAGACTATGCTGCCATGCAACACTTCTTAGATATAAAATAGTCCATTTGACAATTAAAGTTGGAAATAATACTAGATGCAATTATATGAGGGATTGTGGATGCAACAATAAGGAAAACAAATGTATAATTAATATGTTTCATTGAACCCTTTCCCATAATATCAACTGATGTGAATTTCACATCCTTGTCATTACTTAGTTTGATCCCACAAGAAACCTCACTCCGCGAATCTGACTAAGTGGGCCTTCAACTAAAGTTCATTAATCCACCTGTCTGTGGACAATTAAAAGGCCATTGATATTTTCTCTCTTTACATTCTTTTTTTTTATGAAGATTTGTGTAGGTCTCGATAGCACATCAAAGTCAACTAGAAGTTTAAATAACATTTATGTGCGACCTTGTGGAATTAGACGCTTCCTTAATCTGTAATTAAAAGCGTAAATGAAATTGGTAAAAGGTAAAATGAGGTTGTTTTTGAGTTAAATGAAATCGACAAAGGGTTTTGGGTAAATTGTTTAAGTATTTGTCATGGAGGGGATAGAGGGGATTCATTATTTGGTAAAAAATGTTTTTAAATCTGTTAGGGATCTTGTAAGAAGTAAGCTAAAACTTTAACTTGCTCAAAAAAAACCGTCCTCACCAGAAATGAAGTTATTTAAGTGTTCCATATATTTTGTATTTTATTTCATAATATTAAATAATAAAATAAAATTTATTTGTATTAAGTGATTAATATCTGAGTGTTCCATATATTTTGTATTTTATTTCATAATATTAAATAATAAAATAAATTTATTTGTCTTAAGTGATTAAATAATATGATATGAATATTGGATCAAAGTTGATGAGCACTTTTCCAGCAATAGTGTTATTTGACGCAACATGGCAAAGTTAATTAGTTTATTTATTACAATATGTTTCGTCTAGCATAGCCGCTAAATCGCTGCTAGTGAACGCCGAAAAAGTTAAACTTGTAAGATGAAACAACTGAATAATATGAAACAAAGAATATGAAACAATGATGAAGAATATGAAATGATAAATTGTAATTATGGGGATGTAATAGTAAACATGGCACAAATATTTACAACTCAAATAAAAATCATGTTTTTCTTTTAATATCATTTATGTATATTAAAATTGAGGTTCTCTTTTACTTTCTAACCAACCTTATTTTTACTTAATAACAAACCCTATTTTTGCTTAAATGGATTAATAAATCTTTTAAAGAAAAAAAAATTGCAAATAAAAATATTTACATCTCAAATAAGTATCGTAAATATTGTAAATGCAGAAAACACAAACCGACAATAATGCACACTATCAGATCGAATTATCAAGTGGGTGAAAAAAATCTGTCTGTGCCCATTTATTGATGTATTCATTGCTAACTGTCGTCAATGAAGGTTAACGACCAGCCAGAGAAAAATGCATACTATTTACTGTCAGTTAGTCTTCACAATTTTGGGCTCACAACCGGGAAGGAGGGAAGGACGAGTTAACTTTAAATCTACCGTGGATTTGAGTGCCGGTGTCTTCTTTCTCATGTCCGGTTGGACGGTCCGATGTATGTATTAGCTTTTAATTTCTGGCCAACCTCGGATTCAAGCATCGGAGAAGTCAGAAGTCACGGCACCGGTTATCGTGATCAACTCCGCCAACACATTCTGCCCCGAGCCCGCAGCAATGGCCCTTCCCATCACATTGTTATAGTCTTCCACTATGACACGTGAGGAAGGCTGATACGTGGTGAACAGCCAAAAAATGAAACGCTCCAATATGATAGGTGGGTCAGCTATCTGAACCGCACTCGACAGTTGAAGAAATTCAAACGTGGTAATTTCAAAATTTAGGAAATCCAAACATGGTAATCTCAAAGGTTAATCATTTAAACGTGGCAATTTTACAGTGATGCAGTAATTTTTTAATATGATTAAGTAAATGTTAAAAATTAAACAGTTTAATGGATGCATTCAAAATTACAAGGAAGTTATGAAGAGTAAATCACATTCATTGATTTGGGAGGATGACTAAGAATATGCCAGCATCTTCAATTGTTAACCATCAGATTAGAATTTTAGATTAAAATGTGATTAATTGTGCTCATTGTCAATAGGTATATGCCTTTCGGCGTAACAAATATATTAATGAACATTCAAAGCAATTGCTGTCCATTATTATTTGTTTAACATTTACAATTCCAACTCTATTTTATAAACAAAATACAATCAATACCAAGAGTCAGACCTACACACAACCTTCAAATCTCCTTACACTACAACACTTAGATAATATTCCTCAAAATTGCTATTATTTAGAGAAAATCAAGTATTTTCAAAATAATCATCATTTTATGATTACGGGATCATGCAAATTAAGATATCCAAGTGTCGCATTCACTTGGCACCTAGGGGTACTCAAGAAGAAATTGTAAAGTAGCTTAGCTACCATCAAGCAGAATCCTATTCCTAAATACTATTATATTAGAAGCCCAAGAAGCTTCATTCCTATCCAAAACTTATACACCATACTGTATCGAAAACCTTAATTGCACATGAAATTTATTTAAGGTACAAATATACTATTTATTAAACATTTTCCATCTACAAAATTGCTAAATCAAATATCGTACGAATCACGTAAAATATTTATGTGTTTTGAAAGGAAACTCGTGTGACCATCTAATTCCACCAGAATGGATCAAGACTTATGCAATCTAATCTTGGACTTGGCTCTCACTTGGAGTTATACATAATCATTGAAGACTTATGCAATCTAACATTGGACTTGGCTCTCACTTGGAGTTATACATAATCATTGAATGATGGATTCCAACATTTTGTTTCATTTTAGTGAGTGTAATTTATAATGGTTGGTTATTTGAGTCTAAAGAACATTGCCATACCCCATCACCCATGGCCTACAATGCCTCTATTCTCCTAACATCATCACTGCTATATTTGAATGATTATGAAGTACCATATATTAGTCCATGAACAAATCGAACTCTAAGTATTCTAGTTTCTATTATTCTCCGCACTCACCCTCATATCAAATCCATCCTCATATGAGGATGGGGAAAATATGTTTTCTCTATTATTCCTCATCATCAATGCTATATTTGAATGATTATGAAGTATCATATAATAGTCCATGAACAAATCGAACTCTAAGTATTCTAGTTTTTTAATTTTATAGATTAACAAAGAGTCAAACAATTAAACCAAAATCAAGCTAAAAAAAGATAGTTAATAGCCATTAGAATCAAATAGATAGGAGAGGGATAGACATCAATTGCTCATAGAATTTAATAGCACAATAAAGAACATTAATGTGGTGGAGAACACATTAATGTGGTGGAGAACACATTCAAAAATTGCAATCAATGGCATCTTGTCCTTTCTAGTTCCAATATGTTGTCGCTTCTCTCTTAGGACCTTAAATTCACTACATAATGTACAAAGACATCCACCACAGTGCAAACTACTCCCATTTGGGACTTGATAGTGTTTATATACATGTTGAAACCCTTGGATGTACTTTTGTTTGGAAGTGCCATCCAACGTGACCCATAATAGCCCTATAAAATAACAAAAATGCAAAGTTGAGGAACAATAAAACAACTAGATGAAAAGAAATCAAGCAGACAAAAAATTAATAGCCATTGAAATAAACACATAGGGGAAGAAATAGAACAATATTTTTTACAAAACCCATGTGATATGAAGAAACCCTCACCATTTACACAAAGAGTCTATGCTAACAAGTTTGTCCACAACTACATATAGATTCAATTTCAATTTTTTTTTGTAAGTTAGTGTTTATATTACCTTCATAAAACAGTGTTCAAAATACATATCATATGACCTGGTGCGAGGCCTGCCAAACCTGGAAACCAGAGCCTACATCGGGTCTCTTATAACAATAATCACATGCCTCGAATGGCCAAAGAAAAATGTCTATGGATTCCAACTTGGCTACATAACTGGTTTGAGTCCAAAACATGCCTATTGATTTCTTAGACTGATGACCAGTGTGAATTCAAAACAAGACTAGTAACTATTGAAACTGAAATTGTGTTATAGACATCAACCATGATGAAAAATGATAATTAAACACCAAAATGATTGCTTCCACCTTCATCGTTGGGAGGAATGTTCACTGTTGAATCGCATGCACACTGACAGTGACAAAACATACAAGGTTGACAAGAAGTCTATTCAAAAAGTGAGTCAAGAAGGTTAGCGAGCTTGCGGTCCATCATCTCCTGGAAAAAATTGTGTTCCGCAATGTCCCGATGAAGCTCAAAAATCAATTGTAGCTTGTCTTCTGAGAACCGCCGTGGAGAATGCAACTCAGTTGCCCTACTCGGATTATGCCCCAAAACCTGTGAACTACTAGCAGTGGAATTGTTGTGATGCAGAGAAGGAGAAGCCTCAGCGAGGGTCCTTCTTTTTGTAGTGGAATTGAGGCTACTAAATTTTCTTGTAAGTGATCAGAGGGAATTTCTTCCTCTATGAGAGTGACGTAGGCCCAAATATTGTCCTCTTGTTGACTCGTCATAGGGGAATATGAAAGAGGAGAATATTTAGAAAGGCTATACGGGGGGAGAGGAGAGGAATGACGACCAACTGATCCATGGAAAGACCTCGAGTCATGACTGGGTTTTCCTCTTTCACAAGGAATCCTGTTGAGGAAAGGAACAAAGAACCAGAGGGGGGGCGAGAAAAAACTAGAAACAAGCAAGTGAAAGGAGACAAAGGAGAAGAATCCGGTGATGACCAAGACAAGTTTCCTAGAAGGAGTGAAAGTGAGAATGGATAGGAGCCAGAGCGAAGATAAATTAGCCATGGTGAGGTTTGAGGATAGTAAAAGACCAATTCCACTATCATAAATGATAGTCGCCATATCTGTACCAGTATAGAGATTTTCAACCTGCGAAATGAGTTGCAACTTAAGGAAACGCATGAGAACTAGGGCGTGGGAGGGAAGGCAACATAAATGCCTCTTCTTGGGCAGGAGGGCGAGCATGTGGAGGAGCCTTCGATGTCCAAGTGTTATTAAAATGTGTCCATAGCTAGGTGGCACCCCATCCGGGGTTCATTTTCATAATGTTAAGGTTAGTGTGTGTGACCAAATTAGATCGACATTATAATAAAATAAAATAAAATAAAATAGTCCTTTTGTGAAAAAATATTTTCCTTAGTATTTACCACATCACTATCACATATTTTCTTAGTCTTCGATCTACACACAATGAAAGAAAGATCATCCTTACTCAACTCCCTTTCCTCAACCAATATCTACTCCCCTTCCGTAGAAAACCCAATAGAGTTTAATTGGACCCCCTATGCAACATAATACCCCAAGACAGTCCTCCCTCAGAAAACCAATCTTCTCATATCAAGAACCTTCTTCTAATTACATGAAAAGAAAATCATGCCTCAAGCAGATAAATCTTGAAGCAGTGGAAATAAGAAGAGAAAGGTAGATGATTATGCATGCCTTGAAGTAGGATAAACTTCTCCGACGAGAAAAAATTATCAACAAAGAAGGAACCATAGAAGAACTATAGTTGGATAAACAATACTAAGCCACTAATTCAGATGATGACACTGTCTCTAAGAAAGAGCTTCTTAAAGAGAAAGAAGATGAATAAGTAGAAGAATTAAAGAAAGGAAGATCTCTCTATTGCAAGGAATATCTAGTAGAAATGCCATAGTTAGAAGTGCTCCATAATAATAAATAATCGAAAGGAAATACCTAAGTTAATCAATATCTTAAAAAAGGTAAAAAAACCCTAGCTAGGTCTGGATCGTGAACCAGGCCTCCTTGGTTGGGTTCTATGTAGATGAGCGTTTAGGATCTCAGGGCCAATGTAAGAGGAGCCAACTTAAGGCCTAGAGCTTCTAGGGATTAGATGGAGGTAGGTTCTCAGAATAGGGGGTGCCTCATTTATTGTGGGTGTTCTGGTAGATGTTAGGGTAAATGGCGGTAGCTGTTGAGGGTGATGGAGATGGCCTGGATGATGATTATTGGTGGAGTCAGGGGTGCCTACATAAATTGGATGAGGTGTATAGGGAGGAGTTAAGGATGGAGATAGTCTTTAAAAAAAGATGGCGTAAGGGCAGGAAGGATGGAGATAGGGCTCGTGGATCGTACTACCGTTGGGACAGGTGGTGAATTTCAGTGTGGAGCAAAGGACATTTGTATTATCGAGATTATCAACGAGCTTTTTTCTCGGGAAGAAAATAGAGGAGGCAACACATGCGATCTTCCGAGTAATATTCCACTACACTCTACGTGGACGATTCTGGAGGGAGATCATTATAGCAAGGGTCGAGAGGAGGGAGGGGTGGTGTAAAATGGTGTAGAACAGAGAGTGAAGACAGAGACCTCACTTGTAGAAGCGGGGAGGAGAACTATGAGTGGTTCTGAGAGTAAAAGGGTTGAAGTGTTGGAGCCAGTGGTTAGAGGAGATGGTTTATTATGGGGTACGAAAGTAGGGAGATGAGGAGTGTGGCCTGAGACAGAAGGGTCATAGACTTACATTTTTGTTAGGGGAAGTAGAGCTAGAAATTTAGAAACCAAAGAGGAGGGACTTGATTCTATAGGGACTTTTGATATTAGAAGTGTGGGGGGAGCGAAGTCACAGTCTGGCCTAAAGGCTTGGAGGGTCAAACAATAAAAGCCATATGTTACTCTTGGCAGGGATATCGGGATGGAGGAAGTTCCAATTTTCTCTGAGCACCGACTTGTAGATAGATTCGATTATTGGTCTGTGGCGGCCAGGGATATACACAAATGGACTGAAGATTCATGGTGGCCAGTGTTGGGATACTTACGATAGGTCTACATATTGAGAAAAGGATGGTTTTATTTCCTATTTAATACCTCGAAGGATACAGAGGAGATGCTGAAAAGAGTATGGGTGGTAAATAATGGAAGTCTCATGCTTAAAAGGTGGAACTGTGCATTTAACCCAGAGAAGGAACACATCCGGTTTAAGAATCTATGGGTATTGTTTCCTAGCTATCCATTAGCTTTATGAAACATAGAGGCATTCAAGGCAATAGGTAATACACTCAAAAAATTCCTTCATGAAGATATAAGTTTACTAACAGGTAAAGACAGGAGGATGGGGAAAATGTTGTTAGAAATTGACCTAAATGAAGGAAATGGATATAGTCTGGAGAGGGATGGTGTACCAATAGAAGCTGGATTATTTGGGTGTCCCATTCATGTGTGCAGTTAGTAAAGAATCATGGCACCTACAACATCAATGCTCTAGGACGTAGAAGAAAACGACACCAGACTGGATTGGAACGGAGCATGGTGTGGAGGCGGCCTTACAACCAATTGTCCCAAATACAACCTCGGAAAGCGATACAGTTGATGGTAAGCTATTTCTACCAAGTTCTAATATATCTTCCTTGTTTTTTGTCTTTAATAAAAGTAGGCGACATGATCCAATAATGGAGTCTAAACAAATTGAGTTAGATACGAAGGAAGAGTTAGGTTTTGATTGTAACCTTTCAAATGAAGTTTTACCTGAGTCTTTTAGGGTTATGTGGGGGGTGGAGACCTAGGAAAAATTTTCAGCTGTGCCATTGGGCAACAGTCCTACCAGTGTGGATGAGAGGTAGGATTGTCTAGGGAGGGCATCAGAAGAGGAGACAGTAGGGGTTTCTGGAGGAGGGGGGAGTTTTGAACTAGCACTAGTGACTGCGAATCAACCGAGTGCTGGGGGGGGGAAGGGGGATTTGTCCATTTCTGGAGGTACAACAAAAAGAGTGAATGAAGCCTGTTTATACTTGGAAGGGGATACTTGTATCTCTAGGAATAAGGTGGAGAGGGAGGTTTTGCGGAGTGGAATTTTTATAGCTGGTTTGGGGGGTGAGTGTAGCCCAACTTTTCCATTTTTGACATTAACTAGAATGATTGGGTCACCTGCGAAGGCAGGGAGCTCAAATTTCCATATAAATACTGGGACAAACCCCATTACTTTGACTAGTGTAGGGTCAGAGGAATGGGCGGAGAATGCATCTCTAATTTCTACGAATGCTAAAAACTGTGGGGATGGTGTTGGATGTCTTGTTTCTTTGAGATCAGATTGCCAAAGAACTCTTGCGATAAACCTGGTTTCTTTGACTAGTGTAGGATCAGAGGAGCAGACAGAGACTACATCGTTAATGGTAACAGATGCTAAAAACTGTGGGGTTGGTGATGGGTGTCTTGCTTCTCTGAGTTCTAAACATTAGTTTGAAATGATTTTTCTTCCTAAGATAGATGAGTCTCTTATAACAAGAATGATTGGGTCTCATGCGAAGGCATGGAGCTCGGGTTTCCAAATAATTGTTGTGACAAACCCTGGTGCTTTGTCTAGTGTAGGATCAGAGGAGTGGGTGACGACTACATCCTTAATTGTAACAGTTTATAAAAACTGTGGGGTTGGCGTTGGGTGTATTGCTACTATGAGTGATAAACAATAGTCCGAAATGACTATACCTTCTAAGATAGATGAGGTGCTTATAACATTCATACCTTCTTATAAATAAGTTCTTAACCGGTCTCCATTGCTGATTTTTTCTAGGGGAGGTATTTTACCCTTGAATGTAGAAAGGAATTTGAAGGAAGAGACTGGTAGGAAAGGTCCTACTCTTAAATCGGTGGGAGAGGCTTCACTCATAAAAGGGGTTGTCCATGGAGGATTGGAAAAATATTTTTCCCCTCTTAAAACTAGAAGTGAGAGGAAGCTATGGAAAGATAAGGAGTCATATTTCATTACAAATTCCCTGATGACAGATGGTCCACGGGCGCTTAGAGCTCAGAAATCCCTAGAGAGGGTAAAAAAATTATAATAGAAACCCTAAACGTTAGGGGAGTGTGGGGAACTCCAAAGCACTTAGCCCTCAAAGGTTCCTAGCTTTAATTAAACCGCATGTGCTACTTGTTCAGGAAACTATGGTTAGTGAAACAAAAGAAATAGATACTTTTGTCAAAATTCTCCCTAATTGGTATGTTTGTGGGGTGGATTCTTCTGGACTATCAAGCGGGTTGCTTGTAACATCCCCAACCACCAACAAGCCAGACAGTGCCACTACTGTGGAATATACACTTATATATAATATGCATTAAATCAAATTAACACATTTAACATAGAGTTACTGCCATCATACAGACTTAAATAGAATTAACAAAAATTCATACATGCAGCGAAATACATGAAAACATACAAGCATCATAGACATGCATAACATATAAATTAAGCACATAAATAATACTTATCTTTTAAACTGGAGTAAATTCACCAACTACGTGTAGACCTTCCATGAACCTCCCAGCTTTAGAGCACACTACTCATCACGCTCAGCAGTGGGTCACCCCTGAGCTGGGACTAAGCTCCACCCAGGGCAAGGGAATCTTAGACTAGGCTGAGGTATAGGAAAACTGCACAATGCAACTAGAAGGATTCTCTCTAGGAGACTTCTTACGCCCACTACTCATGGACTCTCATTCCCCACATGCCCGTTCCACCTGGGAGTATACACGTGCACAAGAACTATGCATCAGTTTCTTCACCTCCCTCTCTAGGTCTCGACAACAGGTCGAATCAAGAATTATCAGAGCTCCGTAGTTGGTGTTGGACTATCTCTAGGATAAAACCACTTCCCAGTAGACTCTCTCTCACCTGGAGAGAGCTGCTCACAGGCTTGACAAACTGCCTCTTCTACCACGGGCCTGACAACCCGCTTCTTCAGCACATCCCTGGAATAAGCTCCAGCCAAGTGAGGACAACAACAATGGTTCAACACTCATTCACACAAGGATGAAAGCAACAACAACATATGGGCATGACATTGCAGGAGGAAACAATCCATGCTAAAATGCGACACGACTAAGGCGATTACCCAGGTGTCAGGTTCCTCAGAAGACACAGAATGGCTCATGGATTTTGGGTCTCAGGTGCATGCATGAATATTGCAAAGGTCAAATACAGAGGCCATAGGATTTAGAGGAATACACTGGTTGACTTCACGGTTATGGTTTTTAGGAATGCATGCCGGTAGGCAGAGGACACTTGCGGAGACTCTACCCAATTCACAGAGGATGGAAAATGGTAAGTCAACTTCACAGGAGACACGGATCATTTCCTGATTCTCCCTCCATTCAGGATGCGTGACCAGAGCAAAAAACTCTGAGGTCGATGATGGAGGTATCGGGTTCAGACGGGGGATTGGGCAACTGGCAGAAAAAACCCCCAACACAGCTCAACTCAGTATCTTTAACTGCATGCGCCCAGGTCGACACTTGTCTTCTTGGAGCTGCATGTACTACATTTTCATTTGTTCCCCTTTCCCAGGAACTTAGGATAACACTTATCAATTGTCCACCTTAGCCTTTACAAAATAATAATAAATTCTTATCCCCTTTAGAGGTAACCCCCCTAGCTTATCCCCTAGGCCCAAACACTTAGCCTCCTCCCTTACCCAACCTTCTGGAATCTTAGTCCCCCATCACTCTTTCTTTGTGGTCGGTCTGCACACAGTGATGTTTAATATTTATTAATGTTCTACATAATTACATATACAAAAACAGGATCCTGGCCTTTAACACTTAGGCTCTCCGGCCTAATAAACACATAAGCCCACCAACTTATCAACACTCGGCTCACCAGCCTACAAAACATGATTACAATTCATAAATACAATTGGGGCTCGTCCTTTGGGATATTACAATCGCCTCCCCTTATATTTGCACTGTCCTCAGTGCAACTCTTTACACATCAACAATATTTCCAAAATCTTCAAAAAGATGCGGGTATTCTGCCTGCATAGCATCCTCACGCTCCCATGTCATGTCCTCAGGACCGTACCAGGTCCAATGGACCTTTACAAGCCCTATGGCTCGATTCCCGAGCTGCTTTCTCTTTCAGGTCCAATATGTGCACGGGATGCACTTGCAAGATGCCTTTTTACTCCACCTGAATCACATTCCAATCAATAACATGATTAGCATCGGGTATAAATTTCTTAATCAATGAAACATGAAACACATTATGTATAGTCATGGATGCAATTAATGAAATCATATATGCAATGTATATATATGTATATACAGGAAATTCTAATAGAATTATAACCTGTATACAAGATACACAACATACAATAAATAGAGAATTGTACTTATCTTTTTATTGAGAAGGCCTTCCACATCAACATGGTCTAGACCAAGGTACCAAACCTCAACAACACTCCAACCAACCAAACCTCAGTAGCACTCCAACCAACAGTTTCTCATTCCCCACATGCCTGTCCCACCCCTAGAGGGTACACCTTCATTGTCACATAATCCATCGGCTGCTACACCTCCCTTTCCTTGGGCTTCAACAACAGGCCGGACTGGAAGTCTCAGATCACCATGGCTTGAGGAGTTCCAACTGCCCTCAGAGGTCTCCGATCAGCATCTTCTCAAGCTACTCTTTTTAGTCAACATTTTAACTTTAATCAACATCATCTCATATCCATCACCCACATGCAGTTATCATGAGAAAACATAAGAGAATTCATTTAAGAACTCCAATTAGTTCAAAAGGGAATTCAACGTTTTCCCCAAAACATGAAATTCTATTTCATAATTCAGCTTGGTTGTTGCCATATTATGAATGCAGCGATTCTTGTGGTTTTCCACAGGCACCAAACTGCATACCATTTTTCCTGTAATGCTTCATCTTGCATACAACCAACAAATTTTCAGTATTTGTTGTACATCATATTCAATTGCAATATGTACAAAATCTTATGCAGTGATATTAGAATTTCCTACAGCTAGCAATTCAATCACAATTACCCAACAATTTAATAAACTAGAATGATTCACCATTCTATGCATATGCATGTTCACAGTAATATATGTAAGTTCATTACTTCTTTTTCTGAAAAAAAAAAATTCTTATAGTCAATGCTCATGTGACTACTTGACTTGCAAATTTCCTGTTGCAATGTCTAGCAACTCCTGAAATGTCCTCACCTTCATGAGTTCACAACATTTCAATTGTTAGTAATAATTATTTCCATGCAATAATATATATATGCATGTACTTACAAAACATATTCAACCATTGCATTTAGTATACAATTCTATCACTTACTATGCATGAGTGCAATTCTCCATGCATACTTATTCAGTGCACCTTGCATTGAATTACATAATGCTCTTTATCTCAGTCATGTATCTCACCATCCATGAGTTGGAATTCAAGCCAATGTGTTGACACATTCTCCACACACTTCCTATTGTCTTCCCAATTAATTGGATGCCTTCCTTTTCGACCCGAACACTACACCAATAATATAATTATGTGGTGTTCATTAGTGTTAGCAAAAAGTTTGCAGTCCAAGTTTTATTTAAAGGTAAGAATCTTTTAGTACCTATGTGGCTCATAACATTTCCATATCCATACCTTTCCATATCCAACCATGTCCTAGTCTCATACATGACTAGCTTACTGGAATTCATTCCTATAACAAGTTCTTATCTTTTAATTCTTTGGTTATTACCCCATAACCAAATTAACATGACATTCTACTATGTCAGTGTGT